>JZLH01S0117295.1:0-12303 GCA_001188425.1 Eucidaris tribuloides | reverse complement strand
GCTTTTTTATATTCCGCCAATCATCTAGCCCACATTTCGAATATGTCAGAAGAATCCCTTCCCTAAATTTTGGCCGTAAATAGAACTTCATCTGCAAACCAAAAAAAACAACAACAAGAAAACCTAAATTTATTAAATATTATGCCAGTGTTATCACACAGAACTCAAACAAGGACTAAAAAAAATGCTGAGTGATTATATGAAAGTTATTACCAGTTTTCTTATACGAATCGAAAATCTAGAAAAAATTCTAAAGTGATTCGGTTGTGGATAAAGTTATCCTGATAGGTTGGAATTTATTCATTCATTCGTTATTCTCGTTGCTCTTCCTGCTCTTCATCATCATTCTCATATCATCATCATCATCATCGATCATCATCATCATCATCTTATCATCATCATCCTCATATATCATCTAATATCATCATCTCATCATATCATATAATCATCCATTATTCTCATCATCATATCATTATCATCATAATCATCATCGTCATCATTCTCATCTATTCAACATTCTATCATCATTCATCAGAATGGTGGACTCATTCTGTAAAAGAACACTTGTAGTTTTGTTACCGCGGTATTCAAAATGATATAAACCTAAATATTCAATTCGTTTACACCCCCCTCAAAAAAAAAGAAACATGATACATGTAATAAGACGCACGCGTTTATTAGAGGTCGTAATAAATTACGTAAGATACAAATTTCACTCATGAAATCATAATCAAATATCGGGTTTTAAGTTAAATAATGTGGTTTTAGATAAATCCACAAGGTAGTAACATCCATCGGAATTTCATTATGTAAGTCGGTTGATCATTTCAAATATCGGCTTAATATAAACCATACCTGAGTTATTAACGTTGGGCAATAAACGCTTCACATTTAAGCGCGTGATTATTTTCTGTGTCTTTTCTTCTTTCTTTTGTGATTTTTCTTTTTGATATTTTTTAAACTATTTGACTACGTCTCAAATGGACCTTAAAGGGATAACAAATAAATTTAACTGGGAAAATTACTCTGGGTCTAAAAGACTTACTCCGTCAGAACGTAAGGCAAGAAATCACTGGGTAGCCCAGTATCCGGAGAGGACAGGTAGAGTTTGATTCTCCAGTGCATCATCTCGGTTTTTAGAGAGGAAAACCAAGCGGGGCTTCTGTAGCAACGAACAAATGCTATAAACATTTTGCCTTAAAATGGGGAAATAATTTAAATCTATAAAACGAGTGAATTGAGAATCACGCACTATAATCAATAATACGCTATAAGACTAATATAGGAAATATATGTTGTAGGGTTTAAGATCTTTGATCGGTCAATAGACCTGCATAAAAAGCAGGCCTATTTTTTGCCATGATAATAAATAGTGCAATCGTTTCGTTCTATCTATTAGGCGCCCTTCATATTAGTTTCAAATTGGTGTAACTGCATTCAATCTAATTTAAAACGGGAACAGGTTTGTATGGTAACCAGCTCGGCGTCTGATCGTTTTTTCGGATCGGGGGGGGGGGCAAACATGTCAATATTTTCGAGTGATACTGCTGGCTCAGTGAAAAAATTGCAAGATATAATTGAAAAATATGATGTTTCAGAAGTGTCTTATGAAAAAAAAAATAATGGTTTTCGCCCCGTGCTTGGACTGAGTTTGAAACATTAGTCTTACATTAGTTTTAAGATTTGCAAGATGTCAAATTTCTGGAAGGCGGCAACACGATATGTTTTGCCCCCCCCCCCCGCCAATATTTTCATAGGGGCCAATTGCCCTCCTATCTTTTCTCCAGAACGGATGCTCTTACCAAATAAAAGAGTTTAAGTTATAAAAGTCTCCAATAAATATTGTACATAATCAGCTCGTTCACCGGTATAACAGATGAATACCGTGATGGCTTAGTATCACCGGCGTGATGGCTATATTAGGGCTAGTGGGAGTAGAGCGGTCGCTCACTTGCGGAACGGTCGCGGGTCGATGCCCGGCCGGTTCATCAAAGACTTTTTAACAAATCATGGTACCTTCTGTACTTTCTAGCCAAGGTGTCGTTCTAGAACAGAGAAGGGTAATAAATACATTATGTTATGCAGGGCCCGCTGGAAGAGCAGTCTATCAGACTGGACGTCTCTACCCTGGAGTAAATAAGAGTGTTATTATTATATAATTATCGTCATTGCACTTTGATCGGAGTTTCTGAGTGACGCAGCCATTACTGCAATCAGTCGTGTTACGAACAACTACACAATCATCAAACATTTCCAAACTTTATGCTTTATAAACATCTTACAGTGAGGTTACTTGCATTTAGAAGGTAATTTGGCCCCTCTATAACGCCATGCAAAATGTAGAATGGCTGGCTGGTAATTGCGGCACTTAGCAACAGAAACAATTTTAACAATTAAACATTTCTGGCTTCAGGCTATTAACGATCATATCAATTTGTTTGCCAAAAAAGCTTCTCTTCATTTGGAGAGAAATACGAGGTTTATCACGCACAGGTCTTGCATTATGCTCTCACAGTGTGCTGTGGGAACCATGTTATCTGTGTAACATTTTTCACACACAGAACGCATAATAATAAAGACTGCGTTGATTTCCTTGCCAGCTGGAAATCAGAATTACTGACGAAAAAAATTGGTGTCTGTGAATTGCGTTTTTTCGCAATCCGCGGGACTTCTCCTAGCAATAAAATTTAGATTTTTACATTATATAGAATCTCAGATTTCCGTACACCATACTCATCTTCAATATTATTTATATAGATGGCGCACTTTCATTTTATTGAAGCGGCAAATTGCAGAAACAACAAGCGGAAAAACAAGGATCTCTCATGGATTATTTACCAAAAAAGGACAGTCTTTAGAATCAATTCCCCGTGCTCATAACAATTGACTTTCGGCTCACATTTAATCTACCTTAAAGAGAACCCTTTGATTATCATAAATCTCGTTTCCATAGTATAATTAAAGATTGCAGATTTATTACAATGGCAAAAATGTGCCAAAACGACGGTTTTAGTCCCAGTTTACCATTTGTTGCAAAACTCTAGACCATGAAGTAAAAGATCGCTCATTATAATTCAATTTGTATCTAAAATTATACTCTTGGTGCCCACATTCTTTGGTATGTTGGGAAATGTTTTTAGAAATAGTTCAGTAGACAGTCAACACTGACCCAACGTACCCAACGAATCTCACGTGTTATGTCTACCTTTACTCTCTCAGAACCCATTGCATAAAAAAAAAAAAAATCACAGAGCAAGTTTAACTCTGCGTGTTGTATTACTAGGCTATATTGAAAGGATTAGCTGAAACAGTGTTATATAGTACGCACCCCTCTACACAAGCGATTTATCCAGGTCGTTCGACGGGCCAGAATAACAGCTTGCGTCATCCCTCCACAAAATCTTCTGGCATTGCAACCGCTTCTTTCCTATTACTTTCTTCCAACTTCAGGTGGGTTAGGTTGGTGTCATTCCCAGTAGTTGCAGAGCTGTGGATGCCAGATACGCTCATTCCCGCTCGCTCTTTAGCTCGACGCCCACCGCATTCGCCCCGTAAAACTGCGGCGTAGTTCGCCTATGGTCTGTACTGCAGAACTTTCAGAGATTATACGACTGATAGGTATTCTGTGCTTATGATGGCAGCTTCATGCTGTTAAGATGCATAGTATGACGCAAGTTATCAAGGACACGTGTATAAAAAGCCGAAGTGCATTTGACCTTTAGAATTTGATAAGATAAGCCCCTGATATAGAAATAAGATTTGAATCACATGACCATGTGGCCTACTTAATCTAATATTCAAATATCAATTTGATCTGTATTTAATGAAAACACTGCCATGCACCTCGCATACGACGTTCAAATACAAACTCAAAGGCGCAAATTTTTTAATCATTTGCCGAGGCTGATACGACACTTCTAAAGGAGAGCCTACGAGGTCAGGATAATGTTTAAATTTGAATTATTTACTCACTGTCGTGCCTCTTCAGTGAGGTCCTATCTGCTGCAAAACAATCAAACAACAAACCTTTCAGCGTATTTTTCAGTCATCTTTCATAACCATTGAAAATGCATTCTGTACAAAAGAAAGGGGGATTTGAAGTGAAAATGGACGCATTCATCAAATGTAACCTGAAGACTGGTAACGTTGATAACGTTTAATTAATTCATATGGGGAGTGGGAAAAAATAATGAGTTCATTGTTGTAAACGATCCTTCAACCGTGAATTTAAAAAGTCTGTGCTGAATGGAACATTTGTGACACCTGTTGTACAACGGTCATCCACATTATAGCCGCAGATCGTGGTTTCCTCAAAACACTTAACCTTAATGTTGTTTGGGATTTAATTCTTGGTGATATTTGTACGATCTGTTTTTGACAGTTTAGACTGTTACCACCTGAAAGTTGTGAGAAATTGTTTTTACAAAAGATTTGTCACTACATACTGGTTAATTATCAATAATTGTGCTACAGAGGGCTACAGATCCGACAAGCCCTATCACCAAATTTTTTTGCTATTTAAATGCCTCGATTGTCCATACTTTGGTCAGCATTACCCGGTAAGATTATTAGTGACATGAATGACAAGCACCTCCTGTCTTTTTTGTTAGAGTGCATGGTCAGGGCATACTCCTTTTAGAGGCGTCGGTCGAAAATTGTTCAAATCGATGATTAAAAGCATGAATTGGCACACCATTGTACTTTCAATCATTCTAAATAACATTTTCAGAGGATGGCAGCCAACGAAACTATGCACAGCTTAGCAACGGTTGCTAAGTAAACATATTTTCCATAGCAACCAAATGCGCAATATACCTGCAGGACCAATTTTACCGAACAATTTTAATGATTTCAATATCTGCAGCTTCACTCTTCATACCAACCACAACACCACTCTGGAGCAAATCGTAATTTACATAATCACTAGAAACAGTTGCTACGGCAACATATTTTTTTTCCTTGGAACCAATGCCAAATTTGTTGTTTGCAGACCAATTTTACTTAACATTGTAACGTATTTTTTATTACTTTTTCGTTACTTTCGTAATCAGGGTTTTATACACCCAGGAATGTAGCCTCAGTTTGTAAGATAATGTCCGGAAAAGAGAAAACTGAATTGAGAGCACAACATATTCACACAGCCATATCAAACTAAAGAGAATTGGAAAATCCAAACTAAAAGAAAGGTCTCAGGTCATCTACATCAGCTATTAAGAAAGATGAAATGATAAAATGGGAAGAAAGTATGGCTGTGTTTTAACAAAAGGTATGATCATAAAACACTCGGTGGTGGTATGGAAATGCACCTTTTGAATGGAAATCATGGAGACAAGCTGAGTGTCTGACCACAATACAATCAAGTAAGACGTATGAACATAGTTGTGCGAGCGACTCCGCCGAACAATTCAACCAATAATACCAAACTATCACTAGAACAAGGTCGCACTGCCTCAACGAACAAGCACATGCATACAAGCAGAGAGAATGTGGCCAACTCCTCAAGGGGTGAATACCTCTTTTGCGCTCAAGACGGTTTATGTTGCAATGCCAAAACAAGAGAGAGGAACAGACAATTTCTTCAGCATGAAACATCCATTTCCACCACTCTTTCTTTCTACGGAGAGTTACATCTGGGAATAAGTTGGATTCATGGGGGTGTCTTGAACAACATGTCAGTCAACATGTGATTCAAAGGCAGAGACGGATGTATCATCGATGGATGGTGTCTTCAGTGAACGTTCTTAGACCTGCGACATTGAAGATATTTGGCAAACTGTGCTGCTGATGTTGTTCTGTCCCACACATCAATGAAAAGCACACAAGACTCAGCGAGTATATGTTCTCGGTACCAACACTTGACAGCGCGTCTAAAAGGCACAGACCAAGCGAATAAGCATTATGGGACCTAGCCAACATAGCCATGCTTGAGCGTGTCCAGTCCATGCAAAGATCTCGCAAAGTTTTCCTTTCGCTTCGCAATGACAACAGGATGGAAGTTGCTCAAACTTCTTAATGACTGCATTAGTTGTTAAGACGGTTTAGAAAACCTTCCTGTGCTGTTAATGATCGGTGTACTATGTTTACCTGCACAAAAACATCCGCATTACTCCGCTCATCATGAGAAGGGATTCCAAGATCATGGTACATGTTGCTTGATGCGTCAGACCAGGGCTTCACAAGATCTGTGATACAGGACCATAATTGTGATAAAGTTTGTGCCCAGCAGTGACCTGAACAGCAGCTGAAGTCTGTACTTCTAGCCCTGCTTTCGGGAAGTGCCAAAAGAACTTTCACTAATCCCAGCCTCATAGATAGCTGTCTCACCTGGCTGCCACAAAACATCATCAGTAATTCCCAGTGTCCATCTTTTCCACGCTCGTGGGACACATGTCCTATTTGCCCAAGTTGGAAGAAGACAGCATGGGAAGTGTGGGAGTATACACATGACGAATCCCTGGAGCTTCTTAATGAGCTGCACATGCTTACACCAAAACAAGTTTTGAAGACAGAGCGCAGATTGAGGCTTTTATCTAAATTACTTCACCATCGTCCCTCTGTTAGAAAGTATGTATTCACACGAAAGGACGTCAGATGTCCGGTTTTTCCTCCCACAAGGCTGCATTAACAGCAACATTATTTCAGGAGGGTAGCATTTGCAAGGTGCATATTGGGGACCTGCTTACTACGTTCATGCGCCAGTTTGCCCTCCTCTTCCGTGTGGAGATAGACTTTGCCTAAATAACAGTGGAGGCAGGCCCTGTGAACAATTATATCCTGCCATGAGCTGCTTGGCAGTGCCAGTAGGAGCAGCGTGTTAGAGGAAAGGAATTGTAATGAGTGACTTCAATATGCACTGTTTATTCGCCACATGCACAGGGATTGTTACAATGCCTTGAAACTAATGACTTCAAGACTGTTTATGGTGAGAATATTTATTTGTGGACAAAAAACAGCTTGGCTTGCGTTTTCAATAAATGTAATGCCCAAACAAATTGCCAAAATTTGATGGTATGTATATAAACACCCTGCATTCACTCTTTCCAGAGATATACATTCTTTCCAAAGAAATTGTGTTGAATTTGAATGGATCCCAATATGCCGCGGATTGTTCTCATCGATGTACACAGCTCCTGCTATCGGTAAATAGGTCCCTAAGCAATTAAAGAAATTACGTTATATTGTCAATTAAATCGATCGATGAAAATCTTACAAAATTATAATATACCCGAATACATCTCTGCCTGCAATTGTTAGGTTTGAAACATTTTAAGAAACAATTAAGAGTATTACTTTATGGTATATCCGTTAGCCTAGCACAAACAAATACCTTTTTTTTCTGTTGAACTAAGCAAGTGGTGGCTTCGATCATGTTTTAGATAGTTTGATGCTAAAACATATAGCATCATCCTTTTGACATGGATTAGATATCGCCTTAAATTGTCGTTTGTATTGTCAATAAGTTTCTTAAGCGCAACCGATTGCTAGGACAACATGCCGTATCGTTGGCTCCACTTTGAAATAATCAGATATAGGCCCAAATAATAGTTGTGCCAAAATTTCATGTTTTACATAAACTGAACAATTTCAGCCATATTTTGCCACGATCGGCCTAGAACTACTTTTTCTTTTAATCGCCGTCTGTCACGAAACGCCTCACAGGGCTCACACAGTTGACATCTATCCCCGTCTCAGCACCGTCTCAGCTCCAGTGATCAACACCGACTGAAAGTACAATATGAAGTGAGCTTAACCCGGTATTTGACCCTGGTTACTAAAACCCTAATGAGCCCAAGGGGGGGGAGGGCACAATGTGCCCCTTACCAATTTTCCTTTGCACTTCCACAATCTAAAAAAAAAAATCATCAAACTTGTGACTTTTCCTAACAATTGAATGGCAAATATTTTGGTGTAATAATTTACGGGTTTACCGCGGATTCATGTTGCCTTTGCAACCAACATTATTGAAGGTCTGGTGTGCTTCACTTTTTTGATATTTGCATTTTTTTCAACAATCAAAAAGTTACTGTCACTTTTTTTTGCATTTGTTTTATGTCATGTTTTGACATCAAACTCATGTTTCATCTTTATTTAAGAACATTATTTCAAATAAATTTCTTTGTTTTCTTGTTGTTATTTTTTGCGCCAAAACAAATAAAATAATAAAAATATTGAACATTACTTTTCCTGTTATTTTTCTTTATTTCCCATGTTGTTGTTCTATGTATATTCTCAATCATCCAGGTAGATAAATAAACACCTTCAAAGTTAAAACTTGTCAACTGGATTACTTTGCTTCGACCCGTCACGGGTCATCAAACCAGCAATTGCCGGCCGAAGATCCAGTGACCGGACCTGATGAAGCGTCCCGGATAGGACGTGACAACGTCACCTCTTCAACAAACATGTAAGTTCAGTTGACAAGTTTCTACTTTGAAGTGTATCCCATATTTTATTACTCTATTATACAAGATTTGATGTATCAAAGGCAATCTATCCAAAAAGGCTGTACCAGAATGAAAAAAAAATCATTATTTCATTGTTATTTAACTCTTTGGCGCGCAACAACAGTGCATGTAATACGTGGATACATCTATCCACTGATGTGTGATACACAAAACTCATGAACTCCCTAACTACAGGCAAAGTCTGAGTTTACTCAAAATACTTGTCGCGCTATAGTTATGACAAATTAACATGTTTTGAATGCATTCATGTGATATTAAAGACAGTTAGAAATGAATCAACAAAATCCTTTTTTATGCAACGAAAGTTGCGGAGGCATTATCGGTTTCGGAGTTATGTCCGATCCGTCCATTCCGTCCGTCCGTCCGTTCGTCCGTTACGATCTCGTTACGCGATAACTGAGAAACCCCCCGATCGGATTTTGATGTAAACCTAGGACCACAGCTATGTACTATGAGCCACCAATGAACTGATTAGATTTTGGGTCTGAAAGGTCAAAGGTCAAAGTCACCGGGCTTAAATATGTCTGATTTGGGCTCGTTACGCCGATAACTTAGAGCGGCTAGTCGGATTGTCATGTAACTTAATATGTGAAAGTATGAATTATGGGCACAATGAATCTGAATTAGATTTCTGGAGTTCAAAGGTCAAAACGGCAAAGCGTCTCAACGGGCGTAAACAGTATGTCTGATCCGGCTCGTTACCGCGATAACTGAGAAGCGGCTGGTCGCGATTGCATGTACTGTGCGTGAAGTATGTTATTATGAGCTACCAATGAACGATTAGATTTTTGAGCTGAAAATGGTCAAAGGTCAAATGGTCACCGGGCCTTAATAATTGCCTCTGATTTGGGCTCAGTCACCGCCCGGGGGGGGGGTAACGTGAGGTACTCAGAATTTGGTCCGACGGGGGTGTTTGCCCGCTGAAAGTCGAAAAACCCGACCCTATTTTTTAGGGTTCATTTTTATCGCAATAATAGGTACTATTATTAAGGGTTTTTATTAAGAAAAGTCGGCATTTTCAGCATTTTAGCGGATGAAATTTAGTGCCAAAATATCTAGCTTGCAAATCGTAAAATTTCAATAATCATGACCCATGTTAAGGATTTTTCAAAAATCGGACCAGTTTTAAGGATTTTTTTGCGAAAAAGTCACCTAATTCAGCGTGCCACACATCCCGTCTTACCTTAGTTTAGGCGCCAGTACCCCTCCCCGTGGTTACTTGAGAGCAGATTAGTTCGGCATTGTCAGTGCTAACTTGGTGTGAAGTATGTATATATATGAGGGCACCAATAAACCTGATTTATGATTTTTGGAGAAATGAAAGGTCAAAGGCTCAAAGGGTCACCGGGCTCTAAAACTATGTCTGACTTGCGGCGTCGTTCGCAGGATAACTGAGAGCGGACTGTCGGATTGTCATGAACTTTGGTCTGAAGTACGTACAAGTATTATGAGCCACCACATGAACTTGAATTAGATTTTGGTTGTTCAAAGGTTCAAAGTGTACGGGCCGTTAAAATAATGTGCTATTTTGGGCTCAGTTACTGCGATAACTTCGAGAGCGGCCTATGCGCGCTAGTCGGGGTTGTCATGTAAACTTATGTGAAGTTGTATTATGAGGCACCAATGAATATGATTAGATTTTGGACTTCAAAAGGTCAAAAAGGTTTCAAAGGTCACCGGGCCTAAATATGTCTGATTTGGGCTCGTTATCGCGATTACTTTTGCGAGAGGTCTGGTCAGAAGTTGAATATGGTATGATGAGGCACAATTGAACTCGATTAGCATTTTGGAGACTGAAGGTCAAGCCGTCACGAGCTGAATAATGTCTGAATGTTCATTACCATGTTACATTAAAGAATGGATGATCGAGTCTTCTTGATGTTCACTTTGTGAAGTTGTATCTATAAGGGTTGGGTACCAATGAAACAATCAGATTTCAGGACGTTAAAAGGTCGAAAGGCGTCGAAGGTCACAAGGCTCCACTGCTTTGTGATCTTTCCACATAAATGAGAAAGGCTTATCGGATTTGATGTAACTCGGGATGAAGTACATGCAAGTGTTACTAAGTATCCAATTATCTGATTTATATTTTGGGGTTAATGGGTAAAAGGTCACGAGGCCATATTATAATCTTTAATATAATAATAATAATAATGAAGCGTTTTTGATAATAGATAATACATAGATCGCCAAAAATAGCATTATCTCTAGCGCTTCTTTAAAAAGGAGTTGGAGATGGATGCACTGGGTTCCGGATATTATTTACAAAATTGCTAAATAGGTAGTGTTTTCACCACAATTAATTCGAGACAGCTTATCGAATATTGATGTAATTTGGGTGAAGTATGTATTATGGGGCATAAATGAAATTTCAGAGTTGGAAAAGTCAAAGGTTACGATGCCCTGTACATTCAAAGTTTGGAATTGGACAGGGGTGCGGAGGCATACCCCATCGGCTGCGCGCAGCCGAATTGCTCTAGTTTTATATATGTTTCATTATAATATTATTATTGCTAATAGCGCCTCATGTGGTGACCTTGAGAAATCATGATGATTGCGTTTTGTAGAATTTTGGTTGTTTTACATGTGTGCCAAATTTGAGAGTGATTGGTCAAAAAAAATTAGAGAGGGAGGGGGCACAATGTGCCCCCCCCTTGGGCCACGGAGAGCCAAAAATAGATTGTTTTTTTTGTTAATCTGGATCAAATTAAACCATCTCTGTAGGTGGTTTCACTCTTGAGTAGTCTAGATTCTGGAATCTTTTTATTAGATTTCTATTCGCCGACTACATGTATACGCGTTGCGACTATATTCACCAAGCCGAGTGATGGCGCGATCCAGAGAAATTGTCCGACCGATTTCGGCAATGATCTCTACGTACCTACGTAGGTATTCACTGAGACCCCCCCCCCCTTTGAAATAACCAAAGGGACGGTCTCAGTCAATAACCATCTGTGACCGTGTTGATGAATAGAGCAAAATTGTGTGCGCAAAGCAATTTTAACATTGCTCATTTTTGCGATTCAATGTTTGCAATTCGATAACTCAATGTTTAATTATTACAAATTATGATATCAAATGACAGAGTAATAGATTATCTTTCTGATGACATATTGCTATAAACGTAATTACATTTATCACATTATATATTCCTGGTGGAAATCGGGTTCTGCATGCTTGTTTTTTCAAAACACTCTGTATTCCCCTCTCCGGCAAGTAAACATAGATCATTTGCGCCTAAAATCGACACGAAAACGTGAGATTAATAGTCATGGTTAGTTTATACTGGTAGTGATCAATTAAAAGCTACGACAGCTATATGTCCATAACACTAATGGATCACCCAGACAAATGAACTCGACATCTGAGAGCGTATATTCACTTTTTAACAAAATATGTGTTGGCTGCAATTACCATTTGAGAACGAGAAGTGCTTGGGGGCCTGTAAGGACGTATATAAATACACGTCAAAATGGCTAACAAACCAGGAAGACGGTTCTTCTTGTCTGTCCTGTCTGCTGTGTTACTGTTTTGTTCTGGTACTCGGCAGTCCAGGTCCAAACGGGGACTACAGGACGGTACCCATTTTCTCCTGGGTGCAGGTATTGCGGACATCACGGGCCCAGCCGCCGATGTAAATTTGGTAAGGTTTAGGTCGGCCGATGTGTGCCGCGTCGTAATAATACAAATGTTGAATTTATAGTACAATATTGCCACGCCCTGCATGCAGTGTCAGTAGACAACTTGTATAGACTATTTTAGGAACCTGTCTAACTGTCTTCATGTTTGTTCTTTTGTTTGTTTGTTAAGAATATGGCGTTTTGATTTGATTTGATTT
>JZLH01S0117286.1:3950-45558 GCA_001188425.1 Eucidaris tribuloides | reverse complement strand
TTTGCAAAATACACAAACTTTTACAGAAACCAGACAGAATAAGACAGGATGAACAGTGACTGAATTCAATTCAACATTAGTATGAAAGACATATTTTATAAAAGCCAAACATGGGTACAATTCAAGGAGAGTGCATTTACACTTACCACATACACTCAGGACACAGCAAAAGAGCTACAGATTTGATGAATATTTTGCTGAATGAGCTGAAGAATATCATACTGGAAGGGTATTTTATTACCATAAAGTAGCACTTAGGGTACAGGTAATGCAACATCTCATCTTAGATGCCACTCCTTCCCGCCAACCGCTTACAGTGCAGATTACACAGTTTTTATACAATATCATTTCCAGCTTGCAAAGATCATAAATTGCAATATCCATAAAATTCACGACTTTCCTAAAACCCTTCATATACAGTGTGTCTCAAAAATAATTGTGCAAGTCAAAAGCGCCCTCTTTGGTAATGAGAAAAACATTTTTGTGTCGTCATGCTTACATCACCATCAAGGGCATAGTCTCAGCTTTCAAATACCATTTGTTCTGTTCAGTTTGCTTGTTTTAATCCTGAGATATGTTCAGTTAAATACGAAAAGGTAAAATCACAAATGTGCCACTTTTACTACAGTCAATGACAGCATCACTCCCTCTACCCGTAAAAGTGACACAATCGTAATTCCACTGTTTTGTTGTTTACAAGATATCTCGAGATCAAAACAAGCAAATTTAACAAAACAAACAGCATTCGAAAGCTAAGACTTTGCCCTTGATGTTGATGTAAACATGTGATACAGCAATATTTTCTAGCTGTCAAAGAGGGCGCATTTTACTTGTACATTTTTTTGAGACGTGCTGCAGCATGGCTCAAAAAATTGTGCAAATAAAAAGCGCCCTCTTCAGCAATTAGAAAATACTCTTGTGACATGATTCTTACGTCAACGTCAAGGGCAAAGTCTTAATAGCTTTTAAATACCATTTGTTCTGTCCAATTTGCTTGTTTTAATCTCGAGATATGTTGTTAACAGCAAAAGGGTGGAATCACAATTGTGTAATTTTTACAAGGGAATGTAGTAAAAGTGGCACAATTGTGATTTCACCCTTTCTTATTTAAATTAATATATCTCAAGATTAAGACAAGCAAATTGAACAAAACTAACGGTATTTGAAAGCTAAGCCTATGCTCTTGACGTTAATGTATGCATCATGTCACCAGAGTATTTTCTAATTGCCAATGAGGGCGATTTTCACTTGCACAATTTTTTTTTAGACACACTGTATCTTTTATCTTTAATTCTTTTAGTGTCATAAGTGTAGCATCATGATGTTGATATATTCCTCATAAAATATGTAGAAAAGTATATAAATTATGTGTGACGTTTAGCATTTCACATACATCTCAATGGAGACATAAAGCTGTAAGTCCCAGGATTGCAGCAACATACACACACCCCCGCTCCTACCCTCAGCGTAGGAAATAACCCAGGACAACAGGCGATTTTTAGCCCTTGGCAAAGCCCAAATCGCCCCCTAAAATCCCAAAACCCAATTCTTCGGGGCGACCATTTCCTTCAGAATCGCCCTCAGATTTGCTACAAAAAAGTCACTTTTTTTATTATGGCATTGAAACAAAAATGAATTAAATGGTTGCTTTTATGGGTGAAGCTCTGGCTAAAACATTGGCAATCTTTCATTGCATTCTTCAAATATCTGGATGTGCAATGAAGAAGTAGCCCTGTGTTAGAAAAATTAGCCCCCCAAAATTCAAAAATAGCTCCGCAAGCGCTCTAATAAAAATCACCCTTAAAAAATTAAAATTAATTCCTTCCCTGCCTACCCTTATATCTTCCACCCACCATTACATCAGCAGTACCCTCATGTCTGTTTGTTTTACCTGTATGTCATTCTCCTTCCAGCTTTTGTGGACATAGCTCCTAAACTGTGCATCCAGCATGGCGTGGTAGGGATGGGCTTTGATTCCACTCCTCTTCAAGTTGTCTGCCAGTGTCTCTGTGTCTTTTCTCGAGAAGCAGTAGATGATCCCTGAATGTTATCACACAAATCCATAGCAAACAACTTTAATCCTCCATGGAGAATTAAAAAAAAACACTTGTTTCATATTGTTGAAGGGGTGACAAAACCTCATACCTCACAAATATCTAGTCAGGAATGCCAAAAATATGGCTGACTTAAAACTGAAACAAAAGGCATAGCCAATGTTTTGTCCTACATTAATGGCTATTTTTTCTAAGATTGAAATAAAAGATCTGAACAGAACAATATATAGCGTCATATGAAAAATCAATTACATTGAAATCATATGACCAAAAATTGAGATGAAAGTGTTTATGTCACTGATTATGATACTGCAACTAGTTGCTTCTTGGAATTAGTGCCAGTGAATAAGTCCAAGGGCAAACAAAATTTATTGTAGAGTCTTTCACAAGCCAGCAATTTTTTTTTCAAAACATCAAGGACAATGCAGGAATTATGTTACAATCATCAAAGCATGAACTCTTATATCACCTTGTAATATGAAATATGGACCTTTCTGAGTAACACTCTTATTTTCATTCCACCTTATGGGAGGATTTTTGTAGGGACGTGAGAACATGGTTCACATGAACACACAGTTAAGAAGAGTTCCTAATGGCCAGAGAGTTCTTTACTAGTCATCTTTTCTAGACATCATAATGTGACCCAAAAAGAAAGCATCGTTACTATTCTCTATACACATCAGGGATGTCGTCAAGGCCGGCCTCGAGGCCGGATTTTGCCAGCCTTGGCCTTGGCCTCGGACCGAGTGACGTGCACAAAGTCTACGGGAACAATATTTTTCCAGCAGCCTCAAGACTCGGAACGGCTGGCCTCGACTACATCTCTGGTCCACATATCACGTCAAATATCTAGCTGACACTGACAAATGTTGACACAGTTTTATCAACAAACTTGTCGACAGAAGGCCTGTTGAGGGAAGCACTAGTCTTAACCTTACTCAGAATATCATATGCAAAGTGTGCACAGTTTTTGTGCAAAGGTACTTAGTTTAAATTATGAATGCAGTTAGCATTTACCTGACTGGTCTTTGAACTCGCCAGTGATAAGTTTGGTCAGTTCCTCAACAAACTCAGGTTGGTTGGTGGGCTTGGGTCGAACCTGGACATACATGGGAGAGAAGGAAGAATTTGTCCACTCAATACCACAAGTTAGTTCATATGTGCAATAATGCTTTGTAATAAAACGGAACAGATGTGTTGGTGTTGGTGATGGTGTTGGTAACAGTGTCAGTATCAGTATTGGTGTCTTTGATGATGATGTGTTGGTGTTGGGTGTCAGTGTTAGGTATTAGGTGTTGGTGTTATTGAGGGCATTGGTGTTGGTGTTGGTGTTGGTAATGATGTTGGTATATAATGTTGGTAATGATTTTAGTGTTGGTGTTGGTGTTGGCATTGATAATGTTGGTGTTGGTGTTAATGTTGATATTGGTAACGATGTTGATAATGATGTTGGTGTTGGTGATGGTGGCCGTGTAGATGTCAGTGTTGGTGTTGATGTTGGTGTTGAAATTGACAAAGACGTTGGTATTGGTGTCTTTGATTGTGTTTGTGTCAGCGTTAGTGTTGGAATTTGTGACTGTGACGGTGACAGTGTGTGTGCCGCTGTTGCCAGATACCTGCAGGAGAGCTGCATTGCATTCCTTTTTGATGGCCTGTTTTGGCCACATTTTGAAAGGTCCAGTTAGTCAAAGAAGCCAATGGATTGATCTATTTGATTGTCTGATGATTGTGTTAATTTCACTTGTCAATAAACTGCTTGCAGGGTGTACTCGCACACTTTCAAAATTCTTTCCATGATTCTCCAGACCCCCCCCAAAAAAAAAAATGTACAGTTTTCATGACCGTTTTACTTTTTAAAAGTATGTAAAACACATCATTGCAATATGAAGCAAGCTCCTAA
The DNA here is from genome assembly GCA_001188425.1 of Eucidaris tribuloides. Lineage (NCBI taxonomy): Eukaryota > Metazoa > Echinodermata > Echinoidea > Cidaroida > Cidaridae > Eucidaris > Eucidaris tribuloides. Next base: position 41,604 of record JZLH01S0117286.1, on the reverse strand, counting down.
TCAAAGTCATGGAACATATGAGTGAAATGTTTTTTGTTGACCTTCAAGCCACAACTGATGACTTCCTGACTTTCCCCTGAATTTTAGTTCTGGATAAAGTGAATTCCTAGATTTTTACAACCCTGCATTTAGCACTGGAAAAACATTAATTCCTCTATCTTACTATTCAAAGTAGAGAAAGAGGGTGATTGAAGATGTCCAATTTGCATCAATCTTGCAGGACTCACACAACATGCAATATGTGCAGTAGCATATGTTGACTTTGTGATTAATATAAAGAATGTCGGTATAACAAATTTCCGGTATACCGATATCGCTGAAAAAAATATCATTAAAACCCGGTATACCGGCCCGTAGCGGGCAATTCGCGACTCTAGCAAATGCACAACTCGATGCTGTAAGCACTACAGGCACAACATCGATGGCACTGTGTGGGACTGATGTCAATTATTGACTGACGGTATGACAGTTGAAAGGATGTATAAGTTAAAATATTTTTTATATGAACATACCTCTATCATTGGTAACAAATATCAACAACAATAATTTGTCTGACTCACCAAAATACGGATTATATCGTCTTTATAAAAGAAATTTCCCTCCGCACATCAGCCTCGCGCACACAAGAAAAATATGAGATCGCAAACCTGCGCTGTCGGATATATCCGCCATCTCAGAGCGGGAGGAAAGGACAAAGGCCGCAAATCTTTCCGTGGCGAGCGAGAGTCGGCAAGAATTGAGTTATGATATGCGACATGTCTGTACATGTGACAGCGGTCCGCAATCGGCACATTCCGCGTGAATAATCAAAGAAATATCTCTTTCAGAGGCAATTTATTGTGGAAGGGAAATTATGAATTATAAATGGATGTTGTTATTTTGTCGATATACGGAAGAAAATATCGGAGAAAAACAGGATATCGGAAAAAGTCGATATAACGATATTTTTTCAATGGCAATACCGGGAATACCGACAAAATAAAATATCATTAAAAAAACGATATACTGCAATACTGACATACCCCAGATTAATATCAATATGGCAACAAGTTACCACTTACCTCGTAAAATAGATTTGGACGATTGAACCCTGCCCTGAACACCTGACACCCTTGCAATCCCAGAATGCTTTTCACATCATCCAAGACGTCCAATGTTGCTGTTGCGGTAAGACCAAGAATTGGCGTGTCTGGGAACTGCCTTTTGAGGAGACCCAGAATTTTGTAATCTGGATACACAAAACAAGATTGAATTACAGCACCAAGAAGAGGTTATAGGTGTCTCTTTTTTAAATCCCAGAATAACTGCATTAGAATATTGCTAGTCAGTCAACAACCAAAGATATAATGCATTCACAGATGTGGAATACTTAAAATTCACAGTTCTTGGCTCTACATGGGAAAACAGTTTAGTTTTATTACATACGTCATTATGTCAAAGGTCAAAAATTTACGTCATAGGTTTTATAGTGAGTCATTGGGCCATAGGGTTAATACAGAGATGACAAGTCACAATAAGAGGGCAGTTCACAGGTTAGTAGCTCATGGTGACATATTTGACACAAATTTTTCAAGAGGTCATCAATCATATGTTTGCTGCATAGTTTAAAAGGTCAACAGGTCATAGGTTACATCATTGTTGAGGGGACAAAACCTTGTCTCTCAATAATCTAAAATGGTTAGGTGAGTCAAAAAACATGGCTCTTATTCCTACAAAAGGGATTTTTTGATTGAGATTTTTAATTTGAAATTTGGACACAACAACGTATCAAATACTTTTAAAAGAGACTTCTGGCTCTAAGTCTACACATTTGGCAATTTTATATCACAAAGTTAGTATCGATATGACGATCATACCAACAACAGTGGCAGTTTTTTTGAAATTCAGATTTTTTGAATCATTATGCCTTAATGTCGATCTGGCATGTGGATAATGTGTTCAATATGTCCTCCATTTCAGTTCAGGCAGGCATTGATTTTCTTACCACAGCAATATCATGTGCTGAGCGTGCATCTCTTGGTCTGCCTGACAGATTTTGTTCAAATTAAACACAGTTCCATGATATCTTAACTGTTTAACGTTGTATAGAATCACACTCTTACTGGGCGCATTTGAAATTTCTGGCATACTGCCACTGTGTCTTCCCAATTAACTCAGTCGACAGGCACAGTTCGACCATTTTTGTTTGTTGCTCCCTGGTGAACACCATCTTCTATGAAATGTCAAAACTCCCAAATCCTCTATATCAGCCCTGAAAAGATTTTTAAGAAATTCCACAAACAAAAAAAACACACAGATAAAAACAAAATGGTACATACCTGGTCTAAAGTCATGACCCCACTGGCTGCAACAATGGACCTCGTCAATCGCGATCCGCGACAGCAACTTGGCCTTGTACGCCCTCTCCAGTCGAGCCATGAAACGCTTACTCTTGGCGATCTTCTCCGGCGTCACGTAGAGGAGCTTCAGGTCGGACTGGTGGTCAATCATGGTGTTGTGGACCTCCCTCACGACCTCGGGAGGGGTGCTGGCATTGAGGACGGTGGCATTGACCCCCAGCTCCTCCAGGGCCATGGTTTGGTCCTCCATCAGGGAGACTAGAGGCGAGACTATGAGGGTGAACCCTGCAAGCAAGGATAAGTTAGTTTACTGTTTGACTGCCACGATCAACTTTTGTCCCCCTTCAAGGGTCATGGTTTTTGGTCCTCCATCAGGGAGACTAGGGGCGAGACTATGAGGGTGAACCCTGCAGGCATGGATAAGTTAGTTTACTGTTTAGTTAAGCCTTTGACTGCCACGATCAACTTTTGTCTCCCTTCAAGGGCCACGGTTGGGTCCTCTATCAGGGAGACTAGGGGCGAGACTATGAGGGTGAACCCTGCAGGCATGGATAAGTTAGATTACAGTTTGGTTAACTCTTTGACTGCCATGAACAACTTTTGTCAGAATTGCACAACAGAAGTAGACAATATAAGAATTATACCTTTCTCTTCTAACCCTGATTAAAAGTGGGAGGTCAAAAACATGAGAGAGGGCAAGTGCAGATTGGTCAAAGAAAATTACTTAGAACACAGCCAGAAATCACTGCAATGACCTTAAGGTTCTGACAAAATCTTTGTCTACAAAAGATAAGGTCTGTGGTACACATGCAGACAGGCTCTAGCACCAACCTAGTAGTATTTTGAACAATAACGCCCCTGCCCTTTCACACATTTTTTCTTTGATATTTGGTTGTATGATATTATTTCCAAGTGGACTATTCATATTCGGCATCATACTCTAATGATTGTGAACAAAAACCCTTAGAAAATCTCTTTTCCATGCAATGCTACATATGATGACATACATGTAATTGGTACCTCAAGGAACTAAACATAAATCCACCATTTTGCTAAATCATTTTTTTTTTCAGCGCTGAACTTGGAGTTACCAAACTGTCTAAGAATTATATTTGTACCGTACTTTTCAATGCTGAAAAACTCTTCTTATGCAAAATGTTTTAAGTGGTCTTCCACAACATTATAGGCCTTAAGAATAATAACTTCAACACCATTTCCACTCAACTTTTGTCAGTTGATGTCCATATGTTGTGCACCGTTGCTACAACAGCACCATTACTTTTCAAAGTTTTGTGCTTATAATGCACACAAGAGGGTGCTACACAATGTGTTACTCTGTGGTACTTTAAGGTGCATCATTTTTTAACACCAAACATCAGTTTAAGTCTGACCTTTCGACACCAAGGCTGGTAGCTGATAACACAGGCTCTTGCCTCCCCCGGTGGGCATGAGAAGGAGGACATCTCGACCACTCAGAGATGCATTCATCGTCTTCTCCTGGAGAGGACGGAACGTCTTGATGCCAAACACGGTCTCCTTCAGCTTGTGAAGTTTAGATGACCAGGGATAATCTGGAGCGAAAAAAAGGAGATATGAAAAATATCAGTTAAAGTATCAGGGCTGTAGTTACATTCTCTTCAGTTGATTCTGAATGCGTGTCCTTGAAAACAAAGACTTGATAAAAAGATAATACTGTGTACTTTCAGCAAATCATTACCTGATTTCTCCCAGTCAATGCCCACAGACCCCGTCCTGCTGCTCAGCTCCTGGAGCCGGCCAGCCTGCATCTCCAGCTGTTGCTTCCTTTCCTGGAGCCGCTGCTGCTTCTGCAGGAGCCGCTCGATCTGTCGCTCCACGTGCTGCAGCTCTAGGTTGACCTCCTCCAGCCCCTGGCGGATATCGGCACTTCCTGGAGATGGAAAATTGAAGGCAGTGTTTTGTTAACTGGTGAACAATGACATTTTCTCCAATATGTTACCATCATTAGCAAAAGTTAAGACCGCAAGAACATTTCTCATTAAACCATGTACAAAACAAAACTAAAAGCTATTGCTTCTTGAAGAGATTAAGTGCATATTAGTTATTATTCATTGCATTGCTCAATGGGTAAAGGGAAAGTACTCCGACCAGCATCAATACTTGTGAAGGCAGATTTCCTTTGAACTCTGAACAAGAACTGGACGAATCTTGTGTAGTAATGTGATGCCACGGCCTGATCGTTACTGTGGAAGATTCTCTAAACTCGTGCACAGAAAGCTATGTAATCTGCCTTCCAAGGGGACTGATGTTGGTGTATATTTCATAAGCACTATTTGAGCAATGACACTGAACCCAACTTGCTCTTCAACATCTTCAAGAAACAATAGTTTTGAGTTTTTGTTTTCTACATGTTCAGTTAACTAACACAAAATTTTAGACACATTTTGTTCATTTTTGGTATGATTATATTTTGCTCATTTCATGACCAAAATTTTACATGCCCAATTGAGCAAGAAAATTTAGTTTTTACTTGCCCACATGAAATTTTACTTGCCCGGGGCAAGCGGGCAAGTGCTAGTGTCGAGCCCTTTATATACAATAGTGTGAGTAAAATGAAAGATGAAAAAGATTCAATTCCAAGTATCCCCAAATTGAAAAAAAACAGATATCAGGGAATGATAGCAAAATCATTGTACTTTCATATATGGTATATTGGTCATTCATATTTGGTCACAAGTGACTGCTCTGCACAATAATAAATTTTGTAAAACATGTCAAACTTGCTTTTATCCAAGTTTGGAGTTAGTGTGCATGCATGAATGTTATGAATGATCTGGCCAATGTCGTCATGAATCACAAACTACAAAAATCTGGTTTCATTTTTTTTTTACTCTCAATATATGATCTATTCATTACCTGAAAATCACATGTTCTGCAATGTTTCCCCTGTTTAGAAACTGCACATTTTCAAAATAGAAAATGTACATATTGTTATCTGCTTACTGATCATTTTACCCTATTGGAGACAGTATGATTATGAGATAACACACACTCGCAACAGGCCCCAGCCCAAGATATCTCATACTTAGTTTCTAACGGGTTAAAATCAGAATGACATTCTAAACTGTCTATGGACAATAGAATTTGTAATTGTCAGGGATGGAGGACTCGAGGCCGGCCTTGGCCTCGAGGCCGACTTTGCCAGTCCTCGGCCTCGGCCTCAGCCTCGTAATCCCGTGACTCGGACTCGTCCTTGGCCTCGTACCATGCGGCCTCGGAGATTTGGGTCGAGGCCAGGTCGAGGCCACAAGATTTTATATAATCTGGTGAACCTAAGAATAGACCCTGTTTGATTTGTTTGCACATGGATTTTGAAGTATTGTCAACGAATATGCCAAAAAGAATTATGGAACTTAAAGCTAGGTTAATTCACTTCTCATCAATAAGACTTTATTTTACTTAGCTCGTAAGTTTCACATAATTATTCATATGGGTCAATGTTTCTCTATGATGTCGCTGCTCAATACTGCAACAAGACAGGCACGGTGAAAGTCGATGCCCGCTTATTAGCTGAATATTTTGAAGACATTTAGTCATTTAAAACATCAAATATTGGTTACCTGAAAGTCAAGAGCTTTTGCTTTATTTTGTTTTGATTTTTCCCAAATTGATAAATTTCAGTAATTGGTTGATTTGAATGAATGGTTGATTGGTTGAAAGATTGTGTTTAATTGATTGTAAGATTTCAAATTAATTTTAAAGGTTAAAATTTTTGTCCTTAAATATTGCATTATTTCGTAAGTTGGTGACTCAGACTCGGCCTCGGCCTCGGAGAGTTGTGACTCGGACTCGGCCTCGAACAATAGTCACTCCGACTCGGACTCGGACTCGGCCTCGGCCTCGGAAGGTAGTGACTCGGACTCGGTCTTGGCCTCGAAAGGTGGTAACTCAACTACAACACTGGTAATTGTTTTACCTTCCATTGTGCACCAAGTCCCTTACTCCTCCTACTTCCAGAAGACTTTTCCACCAATGATTTTGATGGCTGGTTTGTTTTTGATGATGGTCTCTCGTCCAAATTGGGTCTGGCAGCCAGGACAAATAACTGGTGATTTGGTGAAATCTTCTTTGGTCCGTTCCAAGAAGCACTTGACTAGTCCTCCTGATTAATATGAGGGAAAAAAGGACAGTAAACCCTATGTTTACAAAGATAGATGGGACAAATTTAAACAGCACAGGTACAAAAATTACAGACAAGTACCACAAAATAAAATAGATAAACACATCACTTGCATTGAACTGCAGCAAAATACTCAGATGAACTAAAAAAATCGATTACGCACACATATACACACTCAAATATTTTCAGCACTTTCATTACTTGTGCAAACTGCATCTGAAATCAGTTGAAAGGTTGGTAATGTATAACCTTTACAAATATTCCCTTTATTTATCAAACTGTGGGACAGGGTAACTTGTTTTCTAAGTGGATAACATACTTCTACATAAACATTCAATACACACTCTAAACAGGTATTTTGCTTGTGTTTTATCTCCTTCAACTACTTAGGCCTATACTGTATATTTATTGTCTCTCCAAAAAACAACTTTTTTACTGAGCTGCTCATTTTTACACCCTAAACAAGGTCTGCTCATATTTTTTATCTTGAAAAGTGACACAATTTTAAGATTTTCTGCTGTTTCTGACACATTAGGCCTAAAAAAAAAATTGTTGTATTGGCGTAACCCGCCCGACCCTACGTGTTTTTTTTTCTTTCTTTGTATTGCTATCGATAGTATCGATATCGCATATCGTGCTGACTTTGCGATCGAATTGAAAACCCAGAAGTGTTGCGGACAGAACAGCGACTTTCCCGCCGTATGCGCACATACAACGCACTTCATGCGCTTCTGCTTAGAGCCTCGCTAGTTATAGCCTCTAGCCGCACTAACTACATGTAGCTAGCGATGTTAAACTCAACATGGTGTCTTACGCAGTAAAGGGAACGGGCACACATGGGCCAAAAATTATTTTTATTGTCCTTCTAAACTTTATCTTGAATGATGTCATTGATGAACTATTACAAGAAATAGCGGCTTCCGAATTGGCCGATTGCAGGCTTATAGTTCATAAAGTGAAAGCACCGGGCGCTGATAGTGGCCCATAAAAAAACAATAACAACAAAAACACCGCCCGACCTACCCTCTTTTTAGTGAGCCGTTACTCCAATACAACAATTTTGTTTTTAGGCCTTACACGATGTCATTCCCTTCCCACAAAAAACACTTTTTCACATGAACACTACACAAAAATAAGTTCCCCCTTTTTCAAAATACCATAACTTTTTAACGAAATGGTTTTGAAGAAAGTAATTTGGCAGGAGTACATGTATTTTTGCACTCATTGACAAACTTCTGTGTGAAAATGTGATTGATCTGTCAAGTCATGCATGAGTGAGTACATATTAAAGGTATAAATGTCACTTTTCAAAATTCACAGGGGTCATTTTGGGGGATTTTTGATACAGGGTTTTGACAAATTCTGTGTCTGATGAACAATTTAGCACTATTTATGTTAATCGTCTATCATTTGACCCCATTACACCTTCCCAGACATTTTCCACATATTTTCAGTTCTGTGTGCTCAATTTAAAAATGTTCATTCTTCCTAGATTTGAAAATGTATAATCCATTAAGTTTATTGAAAAAATTGAAATTGAGTATTTTTCTGCAAAGTGTATCGGCACGTTGTACAAACATAAAAGGTTGTAACCATGTCATGGTTGAGTAAGCACACTTTATTAATAAAGCGAAAAATACAATTTTTTACTGTTATTTTAGCATAATAAATGACTCCTGTGACTTTTGAAAAGTGACAATTTTGCCTTTAATGCATGCTCACTCATGCATGACCTGACGGATCAATCCCATTTTCACACAGAAGTTAAGCAATGAGTGTAAAAACACCCCTGCAAAATTTCTGTGCTAAAATTGGTGTCGTTAAAAAGTTATGGTATCTTGAAGAAGAAGGAACTTACTTTTTGGTAGTGTTTATTTTGTTTTCTATCAATGGAAGTGGTCCACCAGGATCAAGCCTTGGTCCAACCCAAATGTGCTCACCTGATCCTCCTTTGTAGTACGTGAGTAACAAACCTCGACACTGTTGACAATAGATCTTGATCAGGCGACGGACTGGAGGCAGCATGATTCAAACATTATTGCAATGTTTAGCAGCATTCTACAGAGCAAGGATCAAAGAACAAAGGAATAAAGGCGTTTTTATTTTCCAAGCCGCCAGGTGGTTTCCCATTTTTTTAATAAAAATTTCAGGGCTGATGACATAAGCCTGAAATTTTACAATTTGGGGTTAGAAGTCGAATAAAGCAGACAGGTTCACAAATCTCTCTTTCCATAACATTTCTGATTTTTCACTTAAGACGCAAACGCACTCAGTCATGGAATTTCAAGGTAGTTCTTCTCTCCCTCTGCACTATTACCATCAGTGCACTACACACCTGCCTTGTTGGTTCCATGTTGGAATGTCGGGCAGTACAACAGAGGAAGAAGAGGAAGCATCACGCCATCAGCCATCACTGGTTGTCAGTGGCATTGTCTCAGGAGTCATTTTTTTGTCAGGCTTTCTTACATATAACAAGCTATCCTCGATTCTCAATCTTATTCGCATGCAAGACTTGTAATTAGCAGTGTTGAAGTCAAGTCAAGACTTTGTTCTAATTTGTGGTTGACAATGTAAAATGAGTGACAATGACTTATTTAACTGTGCGCGGACTCAGACACGGAACTTGTATGCCGTGTTGTGCGCCCCGCAGAGGTATGTATGTATATCGGAAGCGATTAAGTTGCAGTACGCATGCATCTTGTGATTGATTCAGTTTCTAACGTTCGTGTCGTGGCAGCCGATTCAAGCCTGGATTTATGTCAGAAGTACGTGTGAGGAAACATTTAAATTTCACCAGTTATTGAACTCGGATCTAAATTTGATTCTTCTTCCAACCAAAATTGTATCTTTTCTATAAGAAGAAGTATATTTGGTGAGTATTGCTGTTTTTTGTGGGGGTCTGGAGTCATCCCATGTTAGGAAGTTCATCTCATTCCGGCAAATTGGGTACCATTACCAACTCATGCGACCCGAACACGAAGCATTCGGGTCAATGACAATAAGCCTTATTGCTAATAGCCGATCGCACACGGCCGCAAGGGTTGATGGGAAGGAAAAGGGAGCAATAGCGCCGCTAGCGACCGTATATAGACAATGCGACTCTAGCAGCCGACAAGCGCAAGCATGCAAGCGTGTGTATAATTTGTGGGTGTGATATATGTTTGTGTGTGCATGCATTTGTGTGTTTGTTGTGTGTGTGGGTTTATGACAGTATGTGTGTTTGTGTGAGTGTGGGTGTGTGTGTGTGACTGTGTGACAGACAAATCACTTGGCCTGACAAAGATGCCGTATAATTGAATGTAAATAGACACCATTCAGCATACACTCGAGGCACACTCAATTTTCGCATGTGTCTTCACTTTATCATCTTTCCGTCTTCCACAAAAAGCAGCATCAGGTAATCAACTATTCAGTACCAGAATTGCTAATAATTTATTAACAAGTATGTATGTAAAGTGAGTACATGTACTTTTTTTTTGAGTGGGGTCATGAAATCATAATCTTTAGGGACCTAGTAGTACGCCCGAATTACTCTCCCGAAATTTTCAGTTTCTTGATGACGGTACACGATCTAACTCTTTTCTTTTTTTCCTTTTCAGATTTTCCCGGCAGCAAGACGAACGCACGAGCTGAATCGGCCGAGTCGGCTCGTCATGAACGCGAATGTGAGACTGAACCGGGAGGAAGACAAATAAATGCAAAATTAATAGGAACAGTGACAATGATATCATAAATCATTTTTTTTTTCGTTTGCCTCCTTGTCAAGAGAATCATTGTTATTTTGTATCTTACTATCTTTGTGTGAATTTGACATGATTTAATACTTAAGATAAAATAGTTGTTTGCCTCCTTTTTGTCAAAAGAATGTGTGGATAGATGTGTGTAAATTTGATGATTTTATATACTTGAATTAAAAAAAATATGGTTTCGTTTATCTTTTTGTCAAGAGAATGTGCAGTTGTGTCTGAATTTCGTTTGCCTTTTTTTGACAAGAGAATGTTTGTGTGTGAGTTTAACGATATGATTTTATTTGAGATATTTTGATAAATCATATAATATAAATATTTTCGTTTGCCTTCATTGTACTTACTTTGAGGTCATGATAATGATCTTCCAAATTCCACCTGACTTTTATTTCCATTCTTCAGTGGTGTTGGCGATGGCAATTAAACTTACCTTTCCCGACCTCTAGACTGATTTGAATAAATGCAAAATAATTTTACTGCATGCCATATTTTTTTTAAATCACTCATTAAGAATTCTGAATTCACTTCCAACACGAGTAAATGTGACGGACAAAACGACAATACAAACCAGAACCGTCGCAGAGTTTGTTATTTAAAACATGGACAAATTTATCAACTGTTAATTTACTACTATGCATTAGGCCACAAATACATTTCATTCTTTCACTCATTCATTCATTCATTCATTCATTGTCATTCAATCATACATTGTCATTCATTCATTGTCATTCATTTATTCGTTTATTTATTCATTCATTCATTCATTTTATTTCTCATTTACAAATATAACAGAAATATAACAGGTAAGGAAAGCTAGCTACGTTCAAGAATAAAATCACAACTCTGTCTCTCTCTCTCTTTTTATTGACATGCGCCAATAAAACCTGCAACAATCCACCCCCAATTAGGACCCCCAATTCATTTCTGACACAGACCAGAGTTTTCCGTTTTACAAAATAATGTCAAATTCCGTTTTTCTCTGCGTTGTAATTTTGCAATTCTCCGACTTGAAATTTGTTTCCCCAAAAAATTACAAATTTGCTTACAGGCCCATTCAGGTTTGGGCCTTGGGGACATTTTTAGGCTACATAACGCATGATTTATTTGGCGTAATTATTATTTATCTTTCTGGTAAATTAGTTTAGTTTTATTCAATTTTACTTTGGCGGAATTTTTAGGCATGACTTTTTTTTGTCATTTTTGTTCAAAATGCCTGTTTCGCGTTACACCTCAAATTCCGTGATTTTCGCGGAAAATCCGCCACGCGGAAAACTTCGGTCTATGTTCTTGACAGTATATAGTATATACATGTAGTACATGTATAGTATTATTGCCGTATAAAACAATATATATATATAAAGGAATGGAGAGCACATATTCAGTTTTGTCAACATGACAGTCGGGCCCTATAGGTTCTTCAATGGGGTCCATTAAACAAGTAAAAGGAAACAAAATATATACAGTCAATCAAATGATGGCGGTAATGGAACATGATACGAATAGAAATACGCCATAAACAGCAAATTGACTTGTGCTAGATTTTCACATGAACAAATATATTTTTCAAGTTATTGAAATACATTTTATCACAAAAGTATAGACCTGCAGTAGAATCAATCTAAATAAGTAAATGAAATACAAGAAAACAGAAACTGTTGTAGGCCCTATACACAAAAATCCGTGGAGAAATATGGGATTTTTATTTAGAAGGCAAAGTTTTGGGCAAAAAAGAAAAGCTAAAGTTAAGCTAAAGTTAAAGTTAAAATATTGCATTGAAACAAAATGATACCTCTAATGGTTACAAAATATATTTACAACGTGATGGCTGAATGTCCTAGTAAAAGAAAAAGGAAAACAAAAAACAAACAAACACAATCCATGAAAATTTATACACTGCTTATTTGGCAAGAACAATATTAAAGAAAATAAAGTTCAAAGTACAGTACTGTATATATCACATTGAAACAAAATAATACCTCAAATGGATATACATAGGCCCTATTTCAATTATATTCGGGTTGACATTGGCCTAAGTGAAGAATGACTTAAAAAAACATGCAATGATTGCACAAACACAATTTACTTTAAAAGTTAAAACATGATATGAACTCTGGGAGTCATGAACTCCTAGAGCTGTCTCTCAAAAAAAATCCTCATATTTTCTGTAAATATATCCTCACACCATCGGACATTATCCTCATAAAACTGGTCCCAAAATAGTAAAAATATCTGCAGCCTACTTTCGAGTCGAAGTACTAATCATGATGTAATTTAAACCCGCTCGCGCTCTGGGTACGGTACGGGTAGCTCGCGCTCGCGCTCGCGAGATCGATGATCCCTTTTCAATCCCATCATGCATTTCTCGTCATGCGCCCTCTAGCGGCAAGTCGTATTAGCAATAAGGACTATGCGGCCGTTACTCCCAAGTCCAACGCCGCGCTCCCCACGCTGTGATTCCGATTAATTTTAAAAACTGGAACCTGGCTTGAAGTCGTAACTTTGTTACCAAGTGCACATACCATGGCCGCACAGTTTTGCCAAATACGACAAAGTCAATGGGCATTGCAAATGCAATGGCTTGCTGGCTAATTAATTTATTAATTCAATACCGCGTACATGAAATACAACACGTGGGACTATGCACACACAATTGCGTGCAAACCGATTTTTGATCCTCCCTTCGTAACTAATTACGGAGTGCACCGAAACGAAGAAGGGTATATTTGTCGCTAATTACGAAACATTTAAATTATCAGATAAACAATGAATTGTCTTGAATCCAATTTTACCTTAAATCAGACGAACATGACATTATTTTCGCAACGCATATGCACTTCTTTCTTTTTTTTTCCAGTCACGAAAATTTAGATTGGACTGCTGCCCTCTCCGTCAATATATTTACAACTTTACGGAAGTTGGTTGACGACGGTCTGACTTGAAATCGGTGTTTCTTAGTTTTAGTTTAAATCGTGAAAAGGAACAATAAGGAATCAACATGTAGCTAAGATTTTCTGGATTAGCGGTACCTTGATTTGCGGTTTTACCTTGTTTACCAGAGACGTGTGCTGTATAGTTTGCTATTCCCCGAGGTCGCACTGTTGCAGTAACGCCTAACGGACATCAGTCAGCTAGCTACCCTGAAGCTCCGGGGGCATGGAGCTGCAGGAAGAAGGTCTCGGAGAGCAGCAGCGTCTCGCTATATGTTGCAGCATGCAGCTTGCTCAACAATCAACATCAACTCGTCCTTAAATTCATGTCAGCCTCAACTCAGGTCAACTCGGCTTAGTTTAGCCTCGTTGAAGAAAATTGAAATTGAGAGAAGTCAATTTTTAATTGAAATAATAACAACTCTAATAGAGTCCAAATTTTTCTTCAGTAAAAAAATAACAAAAATTGAAACAAAAGGACTGAAACATGTCCGAAAATCGGGACCAAGTTCTGAGAAGAAAAGTTCAAGAAAAAGTAGCAAAGTACAGGGCCATCGCCAAAGAGAATGGAATAAGTAGTGCAGACATTGACCAGTGTATTTTGGAAGCACTGAAATCTCGAAGCAAGAAATCTTCACTTCATTGTGTTGCATCTGTTTTGAAGAAATGCCTTCTAGGCGTCATTTTCCTATCAACTTTATTCATTGTTTTTGGATTTTTAATAAGTTGCCACAAACCCACGCAGCAGTATGTTAATAAGTGGGCTTTCAACTCTTCGTATAGTATCTTGCGTGTAATTCGACTTGCAACTCTACCAATTACGAGAAATTTTGATATTAGTAGTGAGTATCAGTGACAATGCACTAGCCACTAGTCACTACTATGTGTATCTCATTAATGCATACTTACTAATACTATGTTTCCATTCTGTTTTTAAGCTGGTAGATTTTTTTACGAAGTTTTATTTAACTTATCCTCGGGCTCATGCTAATGTTTGTACAGTTGTTTTTTTTGGGGGGTGGCATGGTAAAGGGGGTAATTTCCAGTGATGTGTGACTCGAGTCCGGTCTTGGACTCGAGTCCGTTTTTGCCGGACTCGGTCTCGGACTCGGACTCGAAGGTTCATGACTCGGTCTCGGACTCGGACTCGGGGCCTGTGACTCGATGACTCGGCGTCGAGTCCGGCTCGAGACGGGGCATATTGGCGCTATACTGCAGTTGCCGAAACTGAGTTTCGTATCCAAACGGATATCTCACGAATGGATCCATTCGCTAAAATTTCATCAAAATTTCACCCAATATTTTAAAGTATAAAATCACTCAAATAAATTTCAGCCAAATCGGATCACACAGTAGCAGTCCACTGCCTGGACTGTCTTCCGTGTTTCTACTTTTGCACGTGATGTGTGTGTGTACATACACACCACTTTACAATACACATACACAATTTGCTGCCCAATCAATCAATAAAATTGTATCTTCTGAACAAACTAAAGTATGATGAAGCAAAAATGTGAAAATTTTCACTGGCACTATTATTAACAGTTTCCCATAGATATCGTCAACTTTAGCAAGGCACTTGAAGGATGATACGTGAACCCTTTCAACCTTTTTAAACAGTATAAGTAACTTGTCGATCTTCCCAATTTATATTATTAATTTCTTTGAAGATGTTTGGTAAGATTATGGTAATCAAGTAACAACAGTTATGTGTGCTAATTACCACTTTTATGTATTACGTTCACACCAATCCTAATGCAAAATATTTTCATATTACATGTTCACATATTGAAGTTTTGTGGGATCTTTTGCTTAAATAGAACAAGGAGAGTGTTGATAACAAGTGTCAAATGTTAGCTAAGTGATTGATGCTTCATTTAAAGACAAGATACGAGGGCTTTCTTAATAATCTAATATACCTTTTAAAGCTGAAGTACATTACTAATCGTTTGTAATTGTTTGTGGGTTTGTTATCTTTTTGGGAAATTGAATGATTTGTTGATTCAATTTGAATGATTCTTTCAGTACCAGTACATAGGTCCTACAGAATATTTGTGAATGAGATACTTGTTTCAATATATTAATATAGTATACATTGCACATGTCCAGGACTCGACTTACGGACATCGAATCGGTGGACTGATGTCGTCGGACTCGACTCGAAGGTTCATCGACATCGGACCGGACTTGGACTCGGAAAGGCCGACTCGGACTTGGAACTGGACTCGGCTTACTGACTCGAACACATCACTGATAATTCTATGCTTTGTATGGACAATGCGTTGTGTTATAACTTATATTCAATTGACATATTAAAAAAATTTTGTTCTTAAATTGCGAAAATGATTATAATTTCTTTGATAATTATTTATACACCTATCATCATGTAAGACGCACCTTCGACCCCTGGAATGGTGCGTCACTTGTCAAACGTGAGTCGCTTTTCATATACCATGACGCACCTGCGTGTCTCGACCTATGACGGACCATTTTCTTACAATGACTGTGCCTAGGCCTATTTAAACGTATACAAACTGACGCACCGCGCATTCACCATGCTGTGACGGACCGAATATGCTTCCATGACGGTACCCTGCATCATTATTTGTTGGTAAATGACCCACCCATGACGCTCCATTCCCGGGGTCGATGGTGCGTCTTACAATTGATAGGTGTATTATCAAGTATATCATTAAATAATCATTTTGCAGACTAAGACTTGCAGTTTCACTGGTGATCATGCTAAGATTTAACATGTTAAAAATGTTGAATGATCAAATATATACTTTGGACAGTGTTACCATACCCAAATGTTACAACCTGGAATCATCATATTGTTTTGACTAGAAGGGTAAATTAATTGCAAAATGTAATTAGACATGTTGAGTGAGCCAAATCTAATAAAAATGCCTAATTGATAGTAATCATTGCAATTTAAATTCATACTTAATGGAAGGTAATAAAATTGTAATACAGTTTTCCAAGTAATTTTAATTGTAAACATTTGGAATAATTATAACTAATTCCCTGTCCAGTGGCAATATGTCGAAAGCAAATTTAAGTTGACATTGAATGATATTGGGATTTTTAAAGGTAAATGACATGATTGGGGGTCGTCCTCAACTTGGGGTAAAAAACTATTCTAGAATCAAGTAACTATACAGGGATCTACTTGTGAACATTTTGTAAGTCAAAAGTTGGATCATTTGAAAAATGTGCATCAGTAATCCTTCTGTCACAACATAGTCAGAGTCTATACTGCATGGAAGATTTTTTGTGCACAGGTTTCATAGGATCTGGATCAAAAACGATCACTGATGCATAGGCAAAGGCAGCTCAGAAAAAGTCGCCCATTATTAGTAGATTGTGTGTATGTGGTCCATATCCTGGACCAGCAATACGTAGTAGGTGTGTGGCTTGTACAGGACAAAATTTGTAGTGTAGCCTTCTATGGGGATTAAATCTATCATGCTCTGATAAAATTAAACTGCTGACCTGTTCATGCTTGTTTCTCCTTAAGTAAACAAACTAGACAAATCTTTCCAACCAGGAGATCCACTCCATCTAGTGTACATTTGGTTTATCTTTCAACCAGTTTGGTTCTAAAGGCATTTTTTATTTCTCCCAATCATGTATTGAGTATTGACAAAGTACGTGTATACTTTTACCAATAAGACATTAAATTCTCTTATTTTGTGTTTCTTTGTGCAGGATTGTATTACACAGAATGCATCATTCCCAACCCACTGTTCAGCCAAGAAGAAGGCAGCTGCATCCCATGTGAAGATGTGAACAACATTCCAGTGTTGAGAGAAGTCCAGGACTTTACCAGCACACGTCAACAATATTCTGGACCACCATTTGTTTACAAAGTAAGTTTGTGGGGGAAAAAGTTTATTTAAAGGGCAGTGACATGATTGGCGGCAATAAAAAAAAGTGTTTCTAGAACCACACTGGTGGAAAGGTGTACCAGTCTATACACCAACTGGAGTGTATCTCCTGGCTGGAAGGATTTGTCTTGAATTTGATTTAATCATTACAACCAAGAATATTCCAAAGAAAAGATGGGAGACAGAATGATGTAGATACTAGATAGAAATACATGTAGGTGATTAGGTAAATAGATAATGTAGATATATAGATAGATAGATAGACAGACAGATACATTGCAGATATGAAAATCTAAATAGAAATTAGTCTATTGTTTTCAATACCATTTATACCATAGAATGTATCCTAATTGTACCCAGTGTATTTTGAAAAACTTTTTCAGATTTATTTTAGTTTTGGCTGTTAGAGTGTTGTCTCTTTATTTTCTCCAATGTGCAGATGTTAGTAATAACTCAGTTGTAGTTGTAATATTATCATTTTATTTCATCTTCAAATGATAGACTGAATACTGTGTCGATGGATGATACTTAAAATAGAAATTTTGATTTAACTTGTGTCTTAATCCTTCATATTATGCTTGTAAATGCTGGTAGATGATGTCGCCCCTTTTCTTGCAATGGTATGGTCCATCCAGATTTCTCTACAATGACAGGGCTGCCAACTCTCACGCATTGAGCATGAGACTCGCGCATTTTAGCCCTTTCTCACACCAAAATTTTGCTTGATTTTTCATGCATTTCTGTGTGATCTCACGCATTTGGACCCTTCGATATATCATTGGCCTATGGGAGTCTCACCCTCACGCAATATAGTTCACTGAGATTGGCAACTGTGTAATGAAATTGGCAGTGTTCATTAACAAGGAGGGGGAAGCAATGCAACAGACATTATTGATATTTCAAATTCAGTGTCACTATTTTCTTTCTGTCTAACTTCAGGACCCAGATGGAAGGAGGTTTAGTTTTGATGAAATGAAGTCGTGGTTCTTGAAACACAAGTCAAACATCAGATTTGGGAGAGGAGATACAGTTGACTCCAGCAATCCTTTTGTTCAGTCGCTATCAGACCTGTTTACAGAAGAAAGAATGGCAGAGGACATTCAACGTGCTCCTTTTTCACTGACATGGTAAGGTTAGGTTAGGTACATGTATAAGACTTCCTTATTTACAAATGTCAGATTGCTATCTATGTTTTGCAAATGCACAATGTAGCATCATTTTGCGGTAGAAATCACCCTTGGCCCTGTCACTAATTACAAGGTATGCAGTAGTTGTTAATTTACAATGTAGCTGTATAATTTATGTTAAATTTAGCAAAGAATGGGGTGTCCATTCAAAAAGTGGACACTTCTGAAATTTTTTGTTTTATGTCACCTTGTTGTCCTTTGTCCAAGGGAGCCAATATGAAATTGCACATGACCCACAATAATTGTGACTGCAAGTTTCAAAGTTTAATAACTTTCTTATTCATTCAAATATTGTTCTACCATTTTCTTTTGCAAGTGTTGATAAGAACTTTATGAAAAATATAGTCATATCCTGAAAATGTTCGTAATATTTAATTCTTTTTATTATGTGAAATTCTCTTTGCCTGGTTTTTTGTTATTTTTATTGATTTTGTTTGTTTGACTCTTTGTTTCATTCTCTCACACACAGGAGGACGGTGAGTGCTGGTACCGTACGTTTTGTTCGCAATTTTTGTGGCAAACCAATCTTCGTGCCATCAGATTCAGAAGTCCAGCCCGAAATGTTCACAATCATCGAATCATCCTCATCCCACGCCCACAGTTTGGTAGGTGAAATCCCACTGTTCAGTTGCTAAGAGAAGACTGATGGAATTTTCAGGTAATAGTTATGCCTCCGCAACGAAGTTGCCGGAGGCATTATGTTTTCGGGTTGTCCGTCCGTCTGTTACCGGTACTCGTTACCGCGATAACTTAAGAACCGCTGATCAGATTTTTATGTAACTAGGACCAAGTGTGAACTATGGGGCAACAATGAACTGATTAGATTTTGGAGCTGAAAGGTCAAAGGTCACCGGGCCTAAAATATGTCTGATTTGGGATCGTCACCATGACAACTTGAGAACGGCCTGTCGGATTTTGATGTATCTTGGGTGAAGTATGTATTATGAAGCAACAATGAACTGATTAGATTTTGGGGTTGAAAGGTCACAGGGCCTAAAACATGTCTGATTTAGGCTCGTTACCACAATAACTTAAGAACGGCATGTTGGATTTTAAAGTAACTTGGGTGAAGTATGTATTATACAGCACCAATGAACTGATTAGATTTTGGAGTTGAAATGTCAAAGGTCACAAGGCCTCATACATGTCTGATTTGGGCTCATTACCATGGTAGCTTAAGAATGGCTGGTCCAATTTTGATGTTACTTTGGTGAAGTATGTATTATAAGACACCAATGAACAGATCAGATTTCAGGGTTAAAAGATCAAAGGTCACAAGGCTCCATACTTAGTGTCTTTAACACGATAATGTGAGAACGGCTTATCAGATATTGACGTAACTTCGGTGAAGTAAATGTTATAAGGCACCAATGAACTGATCAGATTTCAGGGTTAAAAGGTCAAAGGTCACAAGGCCCCAGACTTGATGTCATTACCATGATAACTTGAGAACGGCTTTTCAAAATATCAGATATTGATCAATGTAACTTGGGTGAAGTATGTATTATGGGGCAGTGATGAGATTTCAGAGTTGAACAGTCAAAGGTCACGATGCCCCGTACATTTCAAGTTTGGAATTGGACGGGGTTGCGGAAGCATACCCCATCGGCTGCGCGCAGTCGAATTGCTCTAGTTTTTTAACTGAGTGTTGTAAAAGATCAAATTCCATGTTCTTAGGTGTTCTGAAATTCCTTGTTCTTCAGTGGAACCTAAAATAACCTGTGAAAAAGTGTACAATTTCAAAGTGCATTACTAGTAAATTGTTATTAGGTGTATCTACAGTACCTGACCTGTACAGATTTCAAAGATGTGTCAAATGAGATTTTCTCATAATTTTTTTTTTTTCTGGTTAAGACAGATTTTGATTTATTTGTTGCGTTATTTTATATGTGGTGTCAAGTACTTGTTTTCTTTGAAATTTCATGTCTTGTTTTCCTTTTTCTTCCTGTTTTCTGTAATTTCCCTGTAGTTTCCATAACACAGAAGAACAAATTATGATGTTACGTAAATTAAATCGTGTATAATAATTCTTTATTTCCCAATTTTCCCATAACATGAAAAGCCCAAGCCAAGCATCTCGGGTAATGCCTGGTTATCACAAGCCAGTGGCTCGAGGGAAGTTTTGCTGACTCCCGTTCCTCATTGCCATGACAACTGCAATGAAGTGTCCGTCATTCTACAAGCAGGGGATGTGTGTAAGTTCATTTGATCAATCAATTTTTTTTTTTTATGACAGTAAGAGTGTCATTAGTCCATCTTGTAGTTAAACTTTGGAAATGATACACACAAATGGCCCTGTGCCTGCCATGGTTGTAGAGGGTTGAAAACACAGCAGTGCTTCTATGAACTATCAATGCTTTATTCCATATACAGTAAACTTTACGTAAGTCGAATCACTGGGGACGGGGACCACACAAATCATGTCGACTTAGACGATTTCGAGTTAAAGTTTTGTTACATCTATGTTAGAGATGAAGAACATGTATAGGGAATTGGACGGCTGTCAAAGTGTCCAAACAGAGAGGGAATGGGAAAATTTATGACATATTCACAGTCATGCTGACATGCAGAGATCAAAAGGTCAACCCATTAAGACCATCAAGAATGACAGTTATGGCCACTTTGACCTAGGCAAATGATTTAACACACGTTTGCTCCTTTTGGGACTTGAAAATATGTTCGAGATAGACAAAATTCGATTTAAAAATCGACTTACAAGAAAAACTTTCCATTGGAAAAGCACAGAGCAAATTGGGACTGTCAAATATATTTGACATAGCTGATAAATCGACTTGTGCCATGTGGAGTTATGCGGAGTCATCTGTAGTAACAATGTTGCGGTAGGATTGGTCAAGAGTTAATCATGTGATAAAGTGTAGTTTTGCCCATCAATCACCCAAGAAGATAAGTTCGTTGCACTCAATGGTGATAGTATTTTTTAGTTTAGTTGATCTCTTCAGTCCATAGAGGCCTAACGGATTATCAATATACAGATGACTCCGCATAACTCGACATCGCACAAGTCGATTTATCACCTATGTCGAATATTTTTGACAGTCCCATTTTGCTCTGTGCTTTTTCAATGGGAAGTTTTTCTTGTAAGTCGAATTTTTAAATAGAATTTTGCCTATTTCGAACATATTTTCAAGTCCCAAAAGGAGCAAACATGTGTTAAATCATTCGCCTAGGGCGAAGTGGCCATAACTGTCATTCTTGATGGTCTTAATGGGTTGACCTTTTGATCTCTACCTGTCAGCATGATTGTAAATATGTCATAAATTTCCCATTCCCTCTCTGCCTTTCTCATTTTTTCCATACATTGGTACAGTTTTGACAGCCTCCAATTCCCTATACATGTTTCCTTCATGTCTAACATAGAATTGTATACAAAACTATAACTCGAATATCATCTGAGTGGACATGATTTGTGTGGTCCCCAGTAATTCAACTTACGCGAAGTTTACTGTATTTTATTACACGCGAAATTAAAGTGCACTGCACCCTTTATGAATTTGAGAATCCTTTTCTTTGTATAGTCTTCAGTTCAGTGAATATAGAGCAAATAATCATCTTTTGGACAAACATATCACTTCATCTGTGATCTGAATGTATACCGTCTTCAGAAAGATAGTTACATCAAGATCACCTCAAAAGTGCTAGGTTGTCCCATCATTTACACTGACATTAAGGTAAATGACATGATTGGGGGTAGTCCTCAACTTGGGCTGAAACTACTCTTGAATCAAGTAAACTATGCAAGGATTCTCCTGTGAAAATCTTGTAGTCAAATGTTGACTCATTCTAAGATAACTAATGTCAATATCATGCATGACAGGCAAACCTGCTATGTGGCTCTCTATGGGTCCTATTTTTATCGTGCCCCAATAGAATTAAAATATTAGTATGTTCATGCTTGATTCTCCTTAAGTAAACAAATTAAAAAACAAATCCTTCCAGCTTGGAGATCCACTCCAGCTAGTGTATAGGTGGTATATATTTCAACTCATTTGGTTCTTGAGGCATTTTCAAGTGTTTTCAATCATGTCATTAACCTGTAATATTTGCTTATTAATGCCATTAAAAAGCTATTTGTATTAAGGAGAATCTGTATAGTTTTATGCATAGAGAAGTAAAATGTTTTAATTTGTATATTTGCCACATACTTGTACTCTGCTGAAAAAGGAAATAGTATCCTTGCCATTCATGCTTTTCAATGAATTTTACGTTCAATATAACAGTGATTATTAAAGCTACAGGCTAACATTGACCACAGTTTTAAAAATTTGAGCTACATAATCCTCTATGCTCTAAGTAATAATAATAATAATAATAATAAATTTATATAGCGCAGCTACTATGTGTATATATTCAGCTGCGCTGTTTCTGAACTCCTGTCTACATTATTCTACTCAAATACATATATATATATATATATATTAACAAAACAAATATGATTTTAACTTACATTTGAAGACATTTAGGGAGGGTGAGCTACAAATTTCAATGGACAAGCTATTCCACAGTTTTGGGGCGGCAATGGCAAATGCACTGTCCCCGAGAGTGATTTTGGTTTTGCCATGGGGAATTTGAAATAACAATGTATCTGTGGAACTGCGCAGGCTATGATGTCTTTGATAAGGTATAAAAATGAAGCCCTGAAAAAAATTGTATTTCAAAATGATGATTTAGTGCTTTAAAAAAAAGTGAAAATCTACAAGCACTAAAATTAACTGGATTCACCTGCCCATTTCCTCTCATAGACTTACTGTGTGCAGATCTGGGCTGTTTTATCCTCCACCGGAGTTCAAATTGTTTATTTATGCATATCTTGCCAATGGCAGCATAACTTTCCAAACTGTTGTATTCTAGGGTGTTTATTTGTCCATTTAAACACTACTATGTAGCTCACATATCACAGTTTGGCAATTTTTAAATTGAAGCTCCACAATGTTAGCCTGTGTCTTTAACTAGAATTAACTAAAAATGTGTGCTTTCTTTTCTTTTTCGTAGTGTATTTCGACTCAAATATGTGGCATCCCTCATCCCTTCCATTCGGTGATGACATCAGTATTGCTTGCATGGGTTCATACCTCTAAGGAACCGAGGCCGATATATTTTATAAATTTTGGACTAAATAAATACTTGGGTTGTCATGTTCATTGATACAAGACTCATGTTGGACCTAATGGTTATCCACACAGTGCTAAGCGTACATGATACAGTACTACCTTTGTGAGGAGTTTGAAGATGTTAAAATTTTGACCAAACCCAGTCTTCCTATGTATGTTTTGATATATTTCTTTCTCATTTCTCACTGGTCGTTTCTACCAACCATTGTAATATGTACAATAATCTCCTCAAGTTGTAGCATTTTAACACTTTTCCGTGTATTTCCTGGATAATTTACCAGTCAGAGGTTAGGGGTCAGTGTGACATTAGTCAAAGGGTCTTCAATCCTAGGTTCATTCAGTCGTTATTGTGTTTTGTTTTGGGGTTTTTTTTGGTGTTGGACCACTAAACAAGTTCACATTGGTAAATCTCAGGACAACTGAACACAGGGCCGCCAACTTCCATGCATTGAGCGTGAGAGTTGGCCCTTGCTCGCACAAAAGTTTTGTTTGATTTCCATACATTTCTATTGATCTCAGGCATTGGGACCTCGCACTTAATATATCATTAGCCTATGGGAGTCTCGCGTAAATGGATTCACTGACTTTATTTGGCAGCTCTGAACCATTTTATTGGGCCATCAACACACCATGTACATGTTTTGAACTATTTAGATCGATTGGTGAACTGGTCCATCTACGCCATGTAGATGATTTTTTTTTCATTACTTTTTGTTCCTGGAGAGGCTTATCCAAAGAATCATTCATTTGTCTGAATGTTTTGTCCTTTAGTAAGGGGTAAATCCTTGACTTTTAAAATCTATTACATTTCTGGTGTATAGATTTGTGTAAACGCAGTCCTCGTGCCTTTGGAGTAGTTTTTTTTTTTGCA
Organism: Eucidaris tribuloides; assembly: GCA_001188425.1. Classification (NCBI taxonomy): domain Eukaryota; kingdom Metazoa; phylum Echinodermata; class Echinoidea; order Cidaroida; family Cidaridae; genus Eucidaris; species Eucidaris tribuloides. Next base: position 17,356 of record JZLH01S0117286.1, on the reverse strand, counting down.
GTGTATTTGGTCATATAAATAAAATCCTTGTTAATTTGTCAACGAATTCTGAAATAGTACTGGTGGACCAGGTGCAGGTGCAGTGAGTTTCATTTCTTAAATGTGTATGATTACTTGTAATTACTGTAATTTCATTTTTTTAAATAGATTAATTATCATTAATGAAAAAGACTGTAATTGTATCTCAAGTAGTTGTAAATGATGAGAACTTTGGATCTGAATTGTAATTATGGGGCCGGGGGGGGGGGGGGGGGGGGGGGACTGTCATTACAACGTATACACCATGCTCGTTTACGGACTATTGAAATGGATCCTAAACATGTAGTAATCCATAGATTTCAGAATACATGTGCCATGAACAAGTACTCAAGGGTGAAAAGATACCCTTTTTAAAGCCCAAGTTTAGTTTTGGGGATTTTTTTCATTTGAAAGCTTTATGCCCAAAAGTCATATCCCAGCAATAACAGATTCTGAATGTCTTTAGTTTTTTTTAATTAATTAATGAAGGGGGGGACCCCCTGAGATTTTCGACTTTATTTTATATTATAGCATCCAAAGGGTTAATAAGATATTGAGGTTACACGAGTTGTACCTCATTTGAAAGAGCAGAGTCTGCTCTTTCTGAACCCTAGAATCTGTTATTGCTGGGATATGAGTTTTGGGCGTAAAGCTTTCAAATAAAAAAAAAATCCCCAAAACTTAACTTGGGCTGTAAGTAAGCCTTGTGTTAAAAATATACCCTTCCCCTGATTTTGGCGATTTTGATACCCTTTTCACTGTATGCACGTACATCGCCTGTCAGTAGAAAAAAAATTGTGTTTTTTCACACGCACAGTACATGGTGTACACCTTGTAATGACAGTACTTCCCCCCCCCCCCCACCCAGGAATTATGGTTATTGCTTTGAAGTAAGAATATACATGTCTAGACTAGTTAAACATGGGATGGGAGTAGTGGGGACAACTGTATCACACAAAGTTGTTGGTTGTTTCACTACTGACAAATGTGAAGTATCTGGTTAGTTCCATAAATATAGTTTTGTGGTATGGAAATGACACCCCAAATATTACTAATTAATGGGATAGGTGATGAAAATTTGTCATTAATAAATTTCAAAGAACTGTCATCAGAGATAGAAAGCTGGCATCCTAAAATATGATTTAAGGTACGAGTTTTCCCTTCTGCGAATAACAAAGGTCAAGGAATGTGCCAATTATTTCACCTTTAAGTGTCATCTCTGGATATGTCTTTTTTTTCCCCAGTACTTCAAATAAAACTATAAATGCTGACAAGAGATTTACTGTCCATCTTTTGTGTTTAGTACATGTACTTGTAAACCCATCTTGAGGTGATGAGATGTTGTTGTAATTGTGTGTGAATCTGTCAGTGTGATCTGCATTCATCATCATGAAACCTGCAACCACTCTCATGCATGCAACCCTGGACCCTCCCCAAAATATTGAAAGAAATTACTAGGAAATCCTTTCAAAAACATTCATACTAATTATAGCAAATTTTCCAATAATTCACCCCTCCCCCACACCTAGGGTCATTTCATGTGTATATTCAAACATGCATTCGCAGATTGGCGACGTGTGCAAGTCGTGTGTTTGGGTGCTTTCATGTACGGCATGTGTGCCAACCTGTATTAATGTGCATACCAGTGTTCCCCGGGGGAGGGAGGGGGGGCCACTGTCATTACAAGGTGTACACCATGCGCATGCACAACTTTCAAAATGGACCAGGTAAGTATCCGTCGATCTCGGAATACCCTAAACAAGTACTCGAGTCTGAGAATTAATACCCAAAACAAGTTTTCAAGTCCAAAAAGAAACCCTTTTCAAGAAAGCCTTCTGTGAAAAGTATACCCTTTTTTTCCCCCGATTGTGGTGATGATACCCTTTCACTGTACCTGCTTGCATCACCCGATCGTGAAAAACAACCCTTTTTACATGTTTTTTTCACACAAGCATGGTGTACACCTGTAATGACAGTGTCCCCCAGCCCCTGGGGCAATATTGTGATAAAAAAAAAAATGTCTATATTCTCCCTCTAATCACCCACATCTTGATTTCATAAAATTTTCCAGCTTGCCTGATGAATTTAAGAACCTGAGGCACTGACAGAGTGATTTTAACTATTATGCCAAATTTTTAAAATGGATAGGCAATTGGACACCCAGTCAGAATATACTCCTTTTACAGTGCACTCTCGTTATAAAGAAGTCCTTGGGACCCATGAAACTGTTTCTTTATGACTAAATTTCTTTATATCAGGGTTGCCAAAAAAAATAGAATACAAAGAAAACCCAAGATATGGGACCAAAGATGTTACTTCTTTGTAATGAAATTTTGTTTATCGGTGTTCTTTATAACGAGAATGCACTGTATAATCTTTACGATTACATCTTGTGTTTGCAAATATGCAGCCCTTCCCCTCTCAAAGAAATAACTTACACTCACACACACATATTAAGACCTCCAAATAAGGACCCTTCCATTTTTTTTGTATGATTATTTTTCCCCACTAACGAGGACATGCCAAATTTATATGGTACTGTACCCATTTATAAAATGTATGTGTGATTGACTACCATCTAATTGTCCAAGGGCCTACCCCATACACACTCTCCCCAGCCGAGGACATACACACCAGAATTATAAGTGGTAACGGGGGATAATGTATGCTTTACTAACCGTGGACCTATGCCCATACCCTATACACATTCAACCAAGTACATACACACCGGTATCATATTTTGTAACCAAAGCTCCCCTCCCCTTACACACGCCCTCAAAATATCCTATTGACATCTTATCAATCGATTAGCACCTGTTGGACAAACATGGACATTCATTTGTACATGTATATGAAAATCCCAAGGTCCACGATTGAGGGCATTTATTCACATACACAAACACAAGCACACACAAACACACGCACACACAACCACCATCACAAACACACACACACACACACACATACGTGTAATCACCTTCGACCAAGGACGAACAATTTTTAATGTGAGTGTGTGTGTGTTTGCAACGGTAATACCGAGGACACAAGTTTGACCAATTAAATGAGGACAAAACTTCTGACAACTGCGGACGTATACATTACAGTACACAAACTCCAAATGCGGACGTTCTCTATATACCCCCAGACCTAATTACTGGTTGAAATGCCGCATAAGCACCTCAATTACAAGAAGATCTAAAAACGTGGACGCGTCCCCCTGGAAGGTACGTCCGCGGTTGTACAGTAAATTAATCCAAAACGTCCACGGTTGGAGGCGATTACAAACACACCACCACCACACGCACGCACGCACGCACGCACGCACGCACACACACACACACACACCATCACACACACACACACACACACCATCACACACCACCACACACACACACAATCACACACGCAATCACACACGCAATTGTTACACACCACTACGTACGTCCCCTTCTAGCACAGTAGCCATCATTGCACTGAAAGTACAGTTGACTTTGCATAAGTCCAAGTCAATGGAACCAAGTGCAAAGTTTTAACTTGAGTAATATCAAATTTGTGTGATGTCAGTAACACATTTTACAAGAGTGGGTATTGCAACTTCCTTTGACTTACAAAAAATTCTGCTTACACGACTTGACGTATCCATAGTCAACTTCAGACTCCACAATTCTGTACTAAAGTACTCTTGTAAAAGAGAGCAGGACGACGTCAAACTGATTCGGAAATATGTGGGGACAAAACTAAAACCAGATCTTCATGCAACTGCAGTCCTCCTATTGGTAGAAACAACCAGTTGCGACGTGCTGCACCTCGTTCTGCCATTGTCCATACATATTTCTAAACAAGAGTGAAGTCACACTTCGGTACCCTATAAAGAACACTGACACAATAAGCTCTTGTTTTAACAAATACCTTGGGACCAAAGAACTTAGTTTGTTTGTTATGATGAAGTCTTGTTAAATCAGGGTTACAAAAACAATAAAATACAAAGTAAATTTCAACTTTGGGACCAGAAAATTTTCTTTGTAATAACAGCAGAGGTGCTGTGGCGAGATTGGTAAGGCATTTGCCTGATAATCTAGAGGTCTCGAGTTCGAGCCCAACGCCCGCCCGGCATTAATGTCCTTCAGCAAGACATTTTTAATCTGCTTTGCTGCTCTCCACCCAGGAGTATAAATGGGTACCTGGTAGGGTGAGAATGATTTAGTTTGTCTGGCTTGATGCGCTACTACTTGGCAGCTCAGCTAGGAATACTCCCCAGGGAGTGGAAATGGTGCACATCCTTGTGCAGGCTAGAACTGTATCCCAGTGACCAGGGTAATAATATCCACGCGCATAGAGACCGATCTCCGATAGGTATGATGCGCTATATAAGAATGGACTATTATTATTATTATTATTATTATTTCAGTGTTCTGTATTGGGAGGGTCTACTTTATATCAAAAATGTTGATATAACAGAGTAATTTTTCCAGTTACAAGTGTCAAAATTTCTATTTCATTGTTTTTGCAACTCTGATACAGGCGACTCCCGTTATTACGAAGCCCTCGGGACCGGCAGTTTTCTTTCGTTGTATTGAAATTTCGTTATAGCCGAACAATCAAAGCATATAAAGAGATATAGATAATGATTTTGGGACCTGAATTTTTACTTCGCTGTAACAGGAATTTTGTTATAACCGTGTTTGTTATAACGGGAGTGCACTGTATAACAAAACGTCAATATAACAAAGTAATTTGTTCTGGTCCCGAGCAGTTGTTATAACAAGAGCCTACTGTACCTGCTTGCAGTTAGTAAGCAGCGAAATTACAAAAGAAATCTTTGATTCAATTTCTGCCAACAACTCTTCTTTCTTTGACTCACAAAAGAGACGCAAGGAGACGAGCACTGCATTACATTGTATTAGCCTTTAATTACAATAACAACCACAACAGAAGCAGACGAAAGAATGACAAAGTCTCTGCACTGCACCACGCCCTCCTTGCCAAATACCGCAACCGTTCTAACGGTACGATTTCTGGTAGCGGGCACGTGGTCCTGGTCCTCCGAACTTCTTGGGCTCGCATCGCCTGGGGTCGGCGACGAGGAGAGATCTGTCGTACTGGATGAGGATGTCTTTGATCTCCTTCTTGGAGGCTTCGTCAACGTCTGGATTTGGAATGGAAGAGACGGACAATGAGCATGTCAAAGGCATTGGAGAAAATAAGTTATGGAATATCATGGAGGAGGATACACACAAAACGTTGACACTACACTGGCCTAATCCCTTTCTCATCTGCACATGTTGATTTTTACACTTTACATGGTACCCAGTCAATTCCCTGATTTTTCCCTGATGGATGTTAAAAATCCAAGATCACCACTTTGACCTATTTCTTGTTTCACCTATTCCTTTCTCGCCTTGTTCCCATGATATGGACAAAAGACGATAAAGACAGACCACTGGACAAACCAAATTCCCTGATTTTTCTCTGATATGAGAGACTTTTCTCAAATTCCCTGAGAATTAATTTTTTCCTGACTAAAAAAAAAGGAGAAGTCATTTTCCAGTTTGGGCTCGGAACCTGACTTTATATCAAAGGATCGCTGTCCATTTTGAAGTCAAGATTTGTTTTTTTTTTTACAACATTGTTAAAATGACACAAATGTTCATACATGTACATGTAAATTATACATTTGTGTAATGGCATGGTGTAGAGGCTGGAACAGAAAACTAATGAATTTCATCACAAAACCAAGTCAATTTACTTATTATATTAACATTTTTAAATCCTCATTATACATCAATTTTCTGTTATGCGATTGTGGGCCCTTAAAAACTGACAAACTGTTAACATCCAGTTAGCATTTATCTATCACAAAGCCTAAAAATTTTACACTGTTTTGATACTGGTCAAACTCATTTCCCGAAGTTTTCAAATCAAGAACGAAGAAAAACGTACTCATCAAAACAGTTCGTACACAACTCATTGACTGAACTTGTCAATTTTAATTGATTCTTTAGAAACTAAATTACTCTACCCCCCCCCAAAAAAAAAAATAAATAAAATCAATAAATAAAATAAAATAACAGAAATACTTACACTTCTGGTAATAGGCTACCAGGGACTTGGAGATTGCTTGCCTGATAGCTGTGTAAATCAAAAGTACAATACGGTTAAAGATGGTTAAAGATATACTGCAAGTGACTGTACGACACAAATATTGAAAATACAGTAATTACATACCCAATAACCACCCTAAAAAACACAATGGATTTCACACAGAAAATGGTACCACAAACAACAATTTATATTTTAGATGGGGGGACCAGCTTTCAGAAATTTTAGGCATTTTCACATCACTTTGCAATTTTCTTAGAGACAGTGATTTTCCATTTCAAAAAATGGTCTTTTCCATTTCTGAAAACCTGTAATTCCGTTTCACCTTGATCTAAAAATGGAAATTCCGTTTTGTCATAGAAAATGTACACAGCAAAACATGAATTCCGTTTTGCACAGGTGAATTCCATGAATTTTTACATGAAAAGTATAAGAACCAAACGGATTTTCCGTTTGATTTACCGGTAAAATGGAAAATCACTTTCCCTATTTTCTCTTTACAGAAATAGGACAACACCATCTCTTTTAGTAGTGGCAGAAAGTAATAACCATTAGGCATCTGGAGTAATAAATGAACAATTCCTTATGAAATTGAAGGAAAATAGTTGAATAATATCTCAACTGAACATGTATGTCAAACAAAAGAGAAATCGCTGGAAATGACCAATGCGTGATTATGATATCTTCACATAAAGGCTTGAGTATAAGTCCAGTCGATCAATGTTTTTTTTTTCTTTCTTTTTTTATCACACATTCTTTTACGAATACCACACATCAGAAAACAAACCTACCAAAACTTATGAAAGACATTTTTTTCAGTGAGCATGTATCAGTGTACAGCAAGAATGTTCGGAGGCCCCACATTTTCATTTTACCTAATTTTCTCGGATGGGCATGTGAATTTGCGAGGCATTGTCAGATGATACAGGTTTATGTTAAAAACAAACTATGAGAACATTTCACTATTTACCAAAACAATTCACTGCCTCTATAGACCTATCCAGTTTTGAGAACAAAGACATCACTTTGTCCTGAACAGCCAGGGGTTTCCAAGATTATTATAACAAAAGACGAGTATCTTCACCCACGCTTTGCTTTAGTTCAGGAACAGTCATTAAGATCAGGGTTGGCATATTTCCCACTTTTTGTCAAATTTCCCGCACGGTGTCCAATATGATTTCAAGCTTTTTAATACAAAGTCAATGGGAGGGATTTATACAGATGACTCCGCATAACTCGACGTCACACAAGTTGATTTATCACCTATGTCAAATTTTTCCGACAGTCCTAATTTGCTCTGTGCTTTTTCAATGGGAAGTTTTTCTTGTGAATCGATTTTTTTAATTGAATTTCGCCTATCTCGAAAATATTTTCATTTTTCAAGTCCCAAAAGGAGCAAACATGTGTTAAATTATTCGCCTAGGTTAAATTTCTCCATTTCCTCTCCACTTCTTACTTTGAGCGGCCTCAAGTGTGCTATACACTGTTTCCTTCATCTCTAACATAGATTGTATAAAACTGTATCAAATTGTCTAAGTCGACCGTGATTTGTGTAGGTCCCAGTGATTTGACTTACACAAAGTTTACTGTATTTCCATCCGCAACTGAACGAGGAATACAACTTTCGCGGGAATAAGCCAACCCTGGTTAAGATGGGTTATGGCATTCAATCTTGCCGCTATAAGCCCAGTTACAGTCTACAAACATGCTTACTCTTGAACTGACAGGTGTATACTTATCCACAGCACATATCTTTGGTGTTTTATTTTTACGCGGGTTGAATTTTAATGTCATATTCTGAATGATTGTGGATGCCAAATTTTACATGGGAATTATCAAAGAATGCTTTCACGCACCATAATCTGGGCACACTGTCACCACCCGGTGACGCGCACTCGGGGAGATGTCGCACCGGCAAACGGTCTTGCCAAGACAGCAAGGGCTCATCAATAGAAGAGAGTGGCAGGTGAATAACGATTATACAGTAACATTTGCAAGTGGCTGGAAATGGGAGAAGAGAAGGGAGAGGAGGGGGGAGAGGGGGAAGGAGAGGGAAGGAGAAGAAGAAGAGGGAAGAGAGAAGAGAAGAAGATAAGAGAGAAGAGAGAAGAGAAGAATTAGTATAGTGTGTTAGTTAGGAGAGAGAAGAAGAGAGAAGAAGAAGAAGAAGAAGAAGAAGAAGAAGAAGAAGAAGAAGAATTAGTAGTAGTAGTAGTAGTAGTAGTAGTAGTAGTAGTAGTAGTAGTAGTAGTAGTAGTAGCAGCAGTAGAAGTAGTACAGTAAGGAGGAGGAGAAGCAGGAGGAGAAATAATGTGATTAATATGAAAATAATACTGTGCTAAAATCCACTTGAAAAGAAAAAATTGCTCACAGTGAGTGCAGAATATAAAAGGTAAATGACATGATAGGGGGTCATCCTCAACTTAGGGTGAAACCATTTTACAAAAAATGTAAACTGTGCAAGGATTCTACTGTGAAAATTTTGTAGTCAAAAGTTGACTCATTTTAAAATAACTTCCATCAGTATGCCTTGAGACAAATAAATATGTTGTGTAGCTTTCTATGGGATTAATTTCTCTTGGAGCATGAGAGAAATAAAGTGCTGGTATGTTCATGCTTGATTCTCCCTAAGTACACAAACTCAAGACCAATCCTTCCAGCTGGGAGATACACTCCAGCTAGTGTATAGAGTAGACTGGTATATCTTTCAACTAGTTTGGTTTGAGAGGCATTTTTTATTTCTCCCAAACATGTCACCACCCTTTAATTCAGAGTAATCATAATGATAAATACACTGAAGTGATTCAAAGGGAAAATGAGAGGAATTTTCAAAACAGAATCATGAGGGTGAAGATAATTAACCATTCCACTGATCCAGCCCAGCAGATAATTATTTTGTACCACAGATTAAATATAAAGGGAATCTTTGACCTTGACTTTGAGTGCCAGCCATTTTAAATAAAATGATTTCCCATACCCAAATTGATGCAAGGTAAAAAATTGCATGAATTGTAATGTTGCTTGAGTAAGATATTTGCATATTAAACCAAATGTTCCCATTTCGTAAGTGAATATGTGCCAATACACAAATGCCAAATGTATAGCTTTTAAATGTCATGCTTGATTCAATTATTACACCAAGATTATCAACATGTAGTGAAGGCATTATGTCAACACAGCTAATCAAGCGACTGTATAGAAAAGTAACTTACTTCAATATCATGAACTTAAAAAAAATTCAACTTCTAGTTTCTTCAAGGCATATGTGTAATTAGAAATACAAGGAATATGTACATGTGGCAAAATCTTTTTGTGATTGAGCTTTGTTGCAAGAAATGTGGATCTGGGGTATTGTTTGTATGCAACTATGCATGATTGTGGTTATAAAAATGTTAAGTACTACATGTAACATAAAATTCACATCATGTACAATGCACTCCTGTTGTAACGTACACGGTTAGAACGAAATTCCTGTTACAACGAAGTAGAAATTCAGGTCCCAACATCATTAATACCTTTATATACTTTCACTGTTGGGTTATAACGAAATTTCAAATTTTGATACAACTGAGAAAACTGCTGGTCCCAAGGACTTCGTAATAACGGGAGTCACCTGTATTTCTTGGTTAACAGTGGGTTGCTAACTTGCTACCCCTCTTGCATGACTTTACCATTTCAGTAGATGGAATGTTGATACCCAAATAGTAAGCTAACAATATCAAAATAGCAGTGAGCTACAGGTAGGCATGTAATATTTTCTCCAAATACCACAGTACCAATTTAGCAACCATGCTTGCGTTAAAACCTCCATTCCTCCTTTTTCTTTTACTGAATCTAAATTTGGTTTTGCAGATTGTCAAGTTCTTCCATTTGCTCAGAACTGTGAGCATTTATATTTTTGCAGATGCCCTCCTCCTCCTCCTCCTTTCTCTTCTGTACCACAAAGCAGTTGAAGCTGTAATTTGTTTCTGAAGTATTCCTTCAATACTGTCAATAGAACTCCATAGCCAATACAAGTCTCCAAGTGTGTTGGGGCTAAAGGCATAATTGAGGATTTGAGGTACGGTACCGACCTTGCACTACAATTTTGAATGTTTTCTATTGACCTCAAGGATTCTGCTGTGTCACCATACCCTTGGTCCGAGTCCTGCTACCAGAAATTTTGCATTTAAATGCACCTTGATTTTTGACCAATCAGAATTAAGTATTTTGATAATGCATTAAATTTTTTGAGGTTGCCTTCAAACATGAAAACTCAAGCAATAAGCTCCAGACTTCCAAGAAATTGATCTGTTTTGTGTCTCACAGAGGTCTTTAGCTTATACCTAAAGTAATCCTATGTTCAATTACCTAAGCTAATCATATCTTCAATTCCTACGAGTTAAACCCTCTCCATACCATTCATCCCCATCCGATTCCCCACATATACACCCGGCACAAGGTCATAAACACTGTGCAAGGTCTGCAAGTGTTATGTCATTCTGCCAGGGTAAATGACAAATTATGTGACTCAGGGTTTTGGGAATGGGTGGGTTAATTGGGGAACGTACCTTGGACTGCAGTGCCTGTGGTTCAACCAGTTCCAGGGGATGCCCGTTAACCTTCAGGACACCATTGCCCTGCTTGCAATGTGCAACTGCAGTGGCAGTTTTCTGGAAAGAGAGAAATTCACACAAGTTTGACTTTCAGAATTCTACATATACACGGCTTTTTGGATTCAATATGAACTCATACACACCAATATTTTTAATTCTACTTCATGTGGTATTTACTTCTAGTTCTAACAAGATCCAGAATGTCTGTACTGGTTGCATAAAATTTGCAAGTCTTGTTTAAATGTAGTCACTAAAACTTGTTACCAGGCACAGTATGGTTCAAATTAGACTGGATTATTAAAATGAACTCTAGGGTCAGTGATTTTCCACGATAACGGAAAACGGATGGAATTTCTGGAAAAGGCCACTTGAAACGGAAAATGAGTTTTCAATGGAAAATCAAAGAAAATCTTTTTGTTCTCCAAATTTTCACATTTTGAATGAGAAAACCATGAAATTGATAACAAAAATTAGAAAAAGTTGACAAAAAAGTGCAGAAATAGCGGCAAAACAACATAGATTAGTGTATTAATTTCTATGTAAACATGGTTAACGGAATTGCAAGTTGAAATATAATTCCAGATTTTTCAAAACAGAAAAGGCTTTTTTTAGAAACAGAAAATCACTGTCCCTACATACAACTTTCAGGTTCTGAACCTATAACTCTGTATCATCGAAACTGAATGTCACCAGATCTATCAAAATTAATTTTAAATAGACTCAATAAAATAAATACATAAATTGAAATATAAATATGATTAAATAAAACATGAAATAAATATTCCATCACCAAACTAGGCTAAAAGTTTACATTGAAATCACGGAGATCTATTCTACAGCACATCTAGCCTACAGCATGAAGCAACACACCACCATACACTTACAACTCTCATTCTCAACAACAGTAACGCACTAGTGGACTTTTTTGGGGGTATGGGGGGCAGACTGGCAGTAGCCCACCCAATTTCTTTGCATGTTGATTTTGCCACTGTTGTCAGAATTTTGACTTTTTAACAGAAAATGTATTGTAGGGTCTAGACTACAGCACACTGCACAGGAAATTGATACTAATTTTTGTAGCATTTTCAATTAATTTTATCCGATTTATTTCACCCATCATCACCCATTCACCCTACCAAATGTAGTTGACTGATATGATATACATGTACATCACAATTTTTAAGTTTCATACTTCAAAGTCAATTCCCGATTCTCATGGATTTCAAAAGTACACAATCGCATGAACAAGCACAACTTGCAGGGTTGCCAACTCAAATCAAGCTCACGTCACTAAGCAGTCGAAGTTCTATTCATGACAATCACGATTCTCTTGGATTTTATAACTACACAATGAAAATTGCATGAACAAGTACAACTTGCAGGGTTGCCAACTAGGGAAAAAATAAAATTTTCTTTTCGGGGGCTACTTTTCCTGATTCAGTGCTTTCCAATTTCAGATATTCTTTTGTGGCCTAATTTACATTACAGGAGCTCTGACTTGGAGTCTTGGGCCTGGGGCTCTTTCTTTAGTCATTTCGGATTTGGTGGGCGAAATCGCTCAGTGAAGTTGAGATGATAAGCCCCCCCCCCCCCCCCACCCGCCCTTTTTTTTTTCCTGTTCAACTCTCACTCAGTCTCAGTCACCTCCACACCAAGCTCACGTCATTCAATCAGGCAACCGACGCCAAACAGTGTCGAACATTCATCCTGCGCGATTCTCTCACAAGTCACATCATTAAATTTAAATTGGGCATGTCATGCATCATGTGCATGCCATGCCCAATTTTGGGCTGTTGACAAGTGTTGTCAGTGTTGTCGACTCGGACTCGGCCTCGGGACGGTCCAGTGCGAGTGTCTCACACATTTTTAGACTGTTCTCACACATTTCGGACATGTCAGTTACATCATTGGCTTATGTGGGAGGCTCACGCAAACTTATTCACCGAGGCGAGGTTGGCAACACTTGCATTATCAATCCTGTCACTGACACTCACCGAGACCAGAGACTCAGAGTGACAGTGTGTGTGCAGTGCAGTGTGTGTGTATCACGACTTTCATCTCACAACACACACAATTTTACACATATGGGGCTACGGGATTGTACCCACGTCGTACCTTTCTACCAAACACCTGGACAGATTGTAACGGTCCTCTCTCTTTTTCAGCCATCTTTCTGAAATGTGAGACAATGAAAAGTGTTGATCATTACTTTCATGTAAAAAGTACCGAAAATTACAAGTATTTCTTTATCATAATGTGTTATTCTATGTATTTTTATCTGGGCATATCTTTCGTTTCACTACCTTAGTGCCGTAGTTGACCTCAAAAAGGAAGTGCAACGGGTTTCATCAGCTGGGGTCAAACAGTTTCTTTAGTCTACATTCCAGACACACGTGTTCAGTTGCCCCAGGTTTCCAGTTCGCGCTTGGTCCCGGGGGGGGGGGGGGTGGGTACTCAGATTTGGTTCCAACGGGGGTGTGCCGCTGAAGTCGAAAAAACCCGACCCTTTTTTAAGGGTCATTTTGGCGGAAAATGGTACCTATTATTAAGGGTTTTTGTGAAGAAAAGTGGCATTTTTTAGCATTTTAGCAATGAAATAATTTCACAATCATGACCCATGTTTAAGGATTTTTTTTCCCAAAAACCATACCCATGTTTAAGGATTTTTCGTGAAAAAGTCACCTATTAGAGCGG
>JZLH01S0117284.1:0-16998 GCA_001188425.1 Eucidaris tribuloides | reverse complement strand
TTTAATATCAATTTGGCGAATTAGGTACTTTCAGCGGTTTGCTTCGCACGGTGAAGCTTCTCCATAGGCATAGCCAACACACACACACATGTATTGTTAGCTCTGCCAATAACAAGACCAACACCAACACCAACACCGAACTTGAAGTCACGAATTTTCTAAAACCTAGGGTTTAGTGTTGATGAATAGGAAAATTACATGTAAATCACAAACACCAACCACGGTACTCGGTTCAGCAGACGATATTCATCACCAGCGTCAACACGGACTACGGGAAGTACATAGTACGTCATAATTTTCGAGGTCAACCCCGACACCAGTCCTGACTTCAAGTATGGTGTTAAAGCCGGTGTTAGAGTTCTGACAACACCAACACCAGATTTCAACACCGAACTTGAAATCACCCAATGCCTTTGTTTCTTGAATTCAGTCTGTCACTAGTTGAAGGATAAAAAAGAAAGGCTGTAAATAAACTTACAATTCTCACATAATTTACAAATAAGGGCTTCCTCTGTACATGCCATGATTTTTTTTAAACTTTTTTTTTGGGGGGGGGGTATCCAGGTGTCACAACAGTCAGCACATCACTCATTCTCATCTCACGCATCGTCTTTTTAAACATCATTATTGAGGGCCAGGCATGCAGGCTAGGGAAAATTTTTTCTTTCTTTTAAGGGGCTTCTTTTTCTGTTTCAGATATTCTTTTGCATTGAACCCTATGGCAGTTTATGGGGCTCTAACGTTAGCTCTTTTGCAAATTTCGGGAGCGAAATTGCCCCGAGGCTGAGCCCCGTGTATTTTTTTTTCCTGAAAGGCCTGATGCAGGCATTTCTGTATTCTGTCAAATAAAACAGTTACGAACCTTTTATTGACTTGATTAAACAATAACACACACATGACAAACATAAGAATTCCATGACTAAACAAAGTAAAGCTGTGCCTCAGCTCAGACCAGGTGACCTACATACACTGCACTACTCAGTCATCAACCCGCCCGGACCCCGCCGCTGAAGCGCAGCGGAGCTAGTGAGTACGACAAAATACAGCGAGCGAGCGAACTTTCTTCGAACTTCACAAAGTCAGGTCACTAAGGTGTGTGACTTACCTTTCATCCAGGCTGCGACATCTCTTTGATGACCAGTGAGATATATTGATAAATTCCATATTTCATGCCAGAAGATGTAGAGATTTAGCAACTGAACAGTGCTGACTATCCGGCCAGAAAATTCCCCCTTTGCCTCGGCTTTGCCTTGCCAGTGCAGTGGGTTGATCGTCGTCACAACTTTGACCGATATCGAGCTGCTATACATATGCATGCACGGTATTGTACGTGGGTGTGTGACCCATAGAGCTCTATATGGTGTGACCTCGAATCGGAGGATCAGTCAAACACGTCTATATCCGCGTGCTGTCTACGTACACACGTAGCTCAAGTAAGTTTTGAATTGTTTATCAGCGCATCAGTGATCTTTTCGAAGAGCGCACGTAAAAGGTGTGCGTGAAGTTCTAATACACCGAGACGGTGTTGATTCTGCGGTAAACATGCGACTTTAACAAGATAGATTTTTCGATGTTTTACACGATTTTGATCATGTTTGAGTCATTGTAAATATTTATGGTAGATTGATTTTGCTATTTCTACAATAAATTCACCATAATATAACAATTATTATCAATTTTAAGCTTCATTAATCGAGACTAGCAGGCGTTGTCCGGCAGGCTGTACAACAGTCCCGCTCATTCAATTTGGTGCTGGTGGATTTTGTTCGAGAGCAACTTTCTGCTTCGTTGACACAGGGTCACAGCACAGAACTCGGTAAGGAATGTCGAGGCAAAGCAGCAGAGGAACTGATCCACGAAAAATTGTAAGTACTGTGTGTTAAAGTGGTATTCATAGTGATACACCATGTATTTTCACCCTGTCTGCATGGTCTGCATTACGAATAGATTTTTCATTTTCTTGGCTATTTGTATTTATTATTAACGTAGAGTCTAACGAGTAACATTAAATCTGATCTATGATCAGCTGGCGATCTAAAATACAGAGACAGACAAATGAAAAATCTATTTCATCGCATTTTCACCTCTTTGAATAATCCCTTTCATTCTTGCTGATGACACCAGAATTATCAGTAATGCCAGTTCAACTGTTGATCATATAACTAGATCTATCTCTGCAAACCGATTTGAATCGTGCTGAAGAGTGGAGTAAAACGTGGCAACTCAAGTTCAGTACTGGTAAATGCAAGATCCTTCATATTGGAAAAAACAACCAGAGGAGAAACTGTATCTTATGAATGGCGTTGAGCTGGAAACATGTAAGCAGGAGAAGGATCTTGGTGTTATTATAGATGAAGAACTCAATTTTCATCAACATGTTTCAGCAGCTGTACAGAAGGCAAATCAAATACTTGGAATAATGCACAGAACTTTCTCACAGATGACTACTGATATTTTACCCATCCTGTTTATTACATTGGTTCGACCACACCTGGAGTATGAATGTTTTATGGCATTTGCGATTCAAAATGGATTTAGACAAAGTTGAAAGGGTGCAGAAAAGAGCTACCCGCATGATTCCGGATCTCCAGAGTTTACCATACGAGCAACACCTAGAAAGACTTATGCATTCACTATTTTACCGGAGACGAAGAGGAGATATGATTACAGTTTACAAGTTACTCAATGGAAAGTTTTGAATTTCTGGTGATATGTTCTTCGAACCAGCTATTCACTCAGCAACAAGAGGCCACAAATTTAAACTTTTTACCAAACGCTCACGATTAGAACTGCGAAGAAAATTTTTCAGCCAGAGAGTAATCACAGATTGGAACAGTTTGCCTGCTTATGTCGTCGAGGCTAAATCAGATAGTAACTTTAAAGTTTTACTGGATAAACACTGAGGGGGGAAAATTTAAAACCTCTGCTCCTCAACGCACGTTTTACAAATAGTTCAGCGTTAAACTACTGTTTCCAGTCATATCAAGTTCAGACCGGAATACTACAGGACCAATCCTCTACTTCCGTACCAGATGTGATGTGATGTGATATATATTTTTGAGATTCTAAAATGAGCCATGGCATGAACAACTACATCAATTCCCAGTCTTTTTCCTGTCCATCAGCTTCACACCACACATCGCTCTCAGTCCTTCTCAGAATCCCCATCTTACTTTCACTCCAACACATTGTCTCACTACCGTACAATATCGCCCTGCTCCTCTGCTCCTCAACGCACGTTCTACAAAGAGTTCAGCGTTAAACTACTGCTCTCATCATTGCTCTCTCAGTCCTTCTCAGAATCCCCATCTTACTTTCACTCCAACACATTGTCTCACTACCATACAATATCGCCCTGCCCCTCTGCTCCTCACGCACATTCTACAAAATAGTATCAGCGTTAAACTACTAGTAACTTTCACAGTCACTACAAGTTCAGACGGAATACTACAGGACCAATCCTCTACTTCCGTACTACAGATGTGATTGATGTGATGTGATGTGATATATATTTTTGAGATTTTAAAATGAGCCAATGGCATGAACGTGAACATGATGAAACTAACATTAAAGGTTAGTGACATGATTGGGAACACTTGAAAATGCCTCAAGAACCAAATGAGTTGAAATATATACCAACTATACACTAGCAAGGAGTGATCTCCCACCTGGAGGATTTTGTCCTGTAATTTGTTTACTTAAGGAGAAATCAAGCATAAACATAGGAGTATCTTAATTTTTTCGCGGGGACGATAAAAATAAGCCCCATAGAAGAGCCACACAGCAGGTTTCGCGTGCTACGAGTGATATTGACATTGTTTACTTTAGAATGAGTCAACGTTTGACAACAAGATTTTCACAGGAGAATCCTTGCATAGTTTACTTGATTCTAGAGTAGTTTCAGCCCAAGTTGTGGACTACCCCCAATCATGTCATTTACCTTTAAATTTAATCAGTAGATCTACATTAGTCGAGTGACCCGCACTTCGCTGTAGTTATTGTTTTTGTCATTTTTGTACTCAGATCTTCACTTAAATTCTTTGAAATTCTACTCGCATTAAACTTACAAAATGCCTAAAGTGTACCAATAGACTCGTTATTGTTTTTACTTACTGTTTGAAATTTACATTCAAACCCCAATCAACAAAAATCGAAGTGATCATAAGGGCCAATACTTTGCAAAGGGCATGCCACAAAAATGTTAAACTTTACTTGCCCAATAAAGTAAAATTTTGATCATGAAATGAGCAAAACTTGTCCAAAAATCTTACGCCCCAAAATAATACCAAATTTTGACATTATTTTGTTCATTGTATTTAATTTTATGACTCTTCAACTTCATAAATCACACTTTTTGCAGCCGCTAGAATTGAAATAACAAATGTCCAATGCTTAAAAAAAAGCCTTATTGTTTTAAATTAATGAGAAATCATTTTTAATGGTTTTGTTCATTGTTTACTTTCAGGCAAGTAAAAATCTGAAAGTGATAATTTCACTTGCTCGAAGGGCAAGCAGGAAATAAAGTTAGTGTGGAGCCCTGACTAAGGCAATACAAATGGTTCTTATTTCCAATTATGATCAATTCACTTTACAAAAAAATTATGAGAATATTTTTTTGTAAAACTTAAATGAGGTGTACCCTAACTATTTCATTTCTGAATGTACATGAAGCTGATGAGTATAGTGTAATTTCAGCCATCAAGCCATCAGGTGGAAACAGGCGAACAGCATCTATTTAATATTTTGGGGCTGATATCATTTTACAGTACTGACATAGTCAGCTTCCTCAACAGATGATGTCAATCAAACTGAGTCAGTGCTTCAAAATGAGATGGACAACATAAGTGTAATGAAATGGAAGAGTCTAGTGAATTATATGACATTTTTTTGTTTCAAAAATTGACAAACATCAAAGGCTCAAATATTTTAAATGATGGCTTGATTTAAGTTCTATCAAATCAAACCCTGACTACCCTGTACAGTGTACACACATATAATTGGGCAATGTTTGGGTTGATTATTCAACAAAACCAGGGCTAAAAATATGTTTTTTATTTCGCACGGGGGCTCTTTTGGCTAAATTTGACTACAACTTACATTGTGTCTATGGGAATTTTGGGGGGCTCTTTTGACATTGTTGAGGGCTCTTTTTTGCATTATGAGGGCAAATTGCCCTGAGCCCACGTGTTTTTTGAGCACTGAACAAAACTGAAAAAAGGTGATTTAAATCAAATGAATCTGATTTTTGTCTCGCCTGGACGTGTTCAGGAAGAGACTATGAAATCACTTTTCTGTATGTAGTATGTAGTATAGTCCCGCTCATTTTGGTTAAAGTTTCGTTAAATGACTGTCAATTGAAAAGTGTTGCTCAATTCAAACCAAACTTGTAACAATGATCAGTGGGTGGGACTAAGGGTAATTGGGGTCCAAAGGTCATGCAGGGGTCATCTGGGGTCATCTAGAGGTCAATCGTCATAGGAATGTACTAGTCTTAAAGTATTTAACTTTCGCTCATTTCCTTTTTTGTGCATCATTTGGTTCACACTTGGTACAAATGATCCTTGGTAATACCACATGTGTTGATGAGGATGGTGAAGGTCAAAGTCATCTAGGGGTCAAAAGGTCAAGTGATAATGAGGCCATGCATAACATGCTCTCATTTCTTTAGTTCTGCATCACTTGTGTTCACAACTTGGTACAAATGATCCTCGGTAATACCACATGTGTTGTTGATGAGGTCAAAGGTCACTAGGCGGTCAAAAGGTCAAATGATATGAGATTATATTTAACTTGCTCTCATTAACTTGTTTGTGCTTCAATTGTGTTCACACTTGGTAACAATGATCCTTAGGTATACCACATGTGTGTTGATGAGGATGATGAGGTCAAAGTCGTCTAGGGGTCAAAAGGTCAAATGATATGAGGCCATGCTCTCATTTCTTTATTTCTACATCAATTGTATTCACACTTAGTACAAATGATCCTTTGGGTGATACCGCATGTGTGTTGATGAGGATGATGAGGTCAAAGGTCATCTAGGGTCAAAAGTAAAATAATGTATTTCTGCAATCAATTTTGTTCAAACTGGGATCAAACAATCAGTGGGAAATACCTCATGTTCTGTTGATGCAGGGATGAGAGGTCAAAAGTCATCGAGGGGTCAAAAGGTCATATTGCATGTTTTATTGATCGCGAAATCAGGCGAGACTCGTGGTTTGTGAACCACCTTGTTTTAAAATGTAAGAATAATTATCAATGCTGGAAATAACATTTCTTGCATCATCTTGGTAGACATTAATTCATTTCCTCTATCTACCTGTTGTCACATAAACCAAATGCGTCCCTGATGTCCTTCCATCAATAAAATTGCCTTTCAACTGAATAATTTAGAACATGAAATTTATGATCCAATAAATTCTTTTGTGGCATTGTAGCTATTGGCTATAAGTTCCGAAAATAATGTTTTATCGTTCCATACATTCTTTTCTACTAAACACAACAAAAAAAAGTAACTACCCTCCTTTTCAACATACCATAACTTTTTAACAAAACAAGTTTGTGCAAAATAATTTGGCAAGAGTGTGCCTACACTCATTGACTACATGTAACTTCTGTGTGAAAATGTGATTGGTCCGTTGGGTCATGCATGAATGAGCATGCCACTTTTCAAAGGTGAAAGGTGAAAATGCCACTTTTCAAAAGTCACATGATGCCAAAATTATGGTAAATAATGACATTTTTTCCTTTATTTATAAAGTGTGCTCACTCAACCATGTCATGGTTACAACCTCTTATGTTCGTACAACACGTTGAGATACATTTTGCTGAAAAAAATTCGGATTTAATTAATGACCCTTGTGACTTTTGAAAAGTGACTTTTTGCCTTTAATATGTGCTCACTCATGCATGACTTGACGGATCAACCACATTTTCTCACAGAATTTAGTCAATTAGTGCAGAAACATCCCTACCAAATTATTGTGCTCAACACCGTTCTTTTTTAAAGTTATAGTATTTTGAAAAAGGGGGTAGTTACTTTTTTTGTTGTGTTTATATTCATGCCCTTAAAAAAACAATTATTATAAAACACATGAATAAAATTATGTGAGACTGATGTACTTGTACCTCTATTTGAGCATTGTTGTTGAGCATTGTGTAGTAACTTCTGTTGTTGTTTCTGTTTACTCCTCTCCCTGGCACAGAGCCAAGAATTGTTCACTCTCACATATGGAGCCCTCGTCTCTCAACTCGTCAAGGACTACGAGAGTGATGAAGAGGTCAACAAACAACTAGATAAGATGTAAGATAAGACATGCATGAATTAATTTTAATTATTATCAATTGATATGCATGGTATCCCCATGTAGTAGACATTTCACATTTGTGCATTGATGTGTACATGTTGATTGGCTAATTACACACATACCACCTAACCTTCAGTGTTTATAAACTAGTTCATTTACATGAAGTCAAAATTGCAAGTGAGTATGATTCCAAAGTATCATGTATCTTTAAAGAGAGGATAGCTCTAATAGTAATAGTAGTACATGTAATTTGTTTTTTAAATCTGGGACAAAACTGGATTTGGGGGATGGCCATATTTGCCTCGCACTCATGGAAATTGCCCTTACCCCCTCCCTCCACTTCACTCTATTGGGTGCATCCTCCTCCCTCAATCTAACCCTCCAACTATTTCCTTCTTCCATGTCTTCTTTGGTCGCCCCCTTCCCCTCTAACCATCCACCTGCAACCCTTCTCAAAACATGATCAACATCCCTCCTCAACACATGTCCATACCAACATGATCAACATCCCTCCTCAATACATGTCCATACCAACGTTCTTCATTGGCCTTTGCCTTGCCATCAGATTCACCATTTCTTTCCAAACCAACAACTACATCAATTCCCAGTCTTTTTCCTGTCCATCAGCTTCACACCACACATTGCTCTCATCATTGCTCTCTCAGTCCTTCTCAGAATCCCCATCTTACTTTCACTCCAACACATTGTCTCACTACCATACAATATCGCTGATCTCATGCAATTCCTGTAAAATATTCCTTTCATCTTCAGAGGAAACCTTTTCCCATATAACAACTCCCCGCATTCCCTAAACTTCACCCATCCAAATCTTGCCCTCACTGTCACAGCTTCCCTGCACCCTCCACTCACACTCACCCTGTCCCCCAAGTACGAAAACTCTTTCACCGTTTCCTCCTCATTACACAACTTTTCCACCTGTTCCACCGTCCCTCCCAGTCTTTTCTCACATTTTCCACACAAAAAATCTCTTGCCAACCTCGGGGTCACTCTCTTCATCTTTGTGCAGCTCCCATGAATCCATCTCCTACATGTACATTTCCCAAACAACACTGACTTTACCCTTACCCTCTTTCCACACATGTCACTGATACTTCTTCCTCTGCTTCACTTACCATCATTTTTGTCTTTCCAAGATTTACCGTCAAACCCTTGCTCTCAAAGGCCACCTTCCCTTTACAAGTTTTGTAAAAATAACCTTTGTTCTGCATGTGTAAATTGTAATTTCCAATTGGCTTATTGTAAGAGTGATCTCGTTCTCTCCTAGGGGATACAACATTGGAATCAGGCTAGTGGAGGACTTCCTGGCAAGGTCAGGGGTCGGACGATGTAACGACTTCAGAGAGACAGCCGATATCATTGCCAAGGTAATAGAGTGTTAACTGCAGGTGTTTCTTTTTTTTGGGGGGGGGGTAGGTGTTTGTTTTGCTTTTGATTTTAAGAAGACCCTGAGCAAAAGAGTCTACTGTCAATGCAAGCCAAATCAATCTATTGGTACTGAAAAACTTTTGCACAATTTTGTTGTCCTCTTGAAATCAAACACTTGGATTTTAGATAAACTTGACTCAAATCACCTTTAGAGGGAGCCAGGGGGTCAAAGGATTTTCTCAAATGTGGTACCTAAACCTACAGAGAACCTAGCTAGTTTCCGATTATCACATGAATCTTTGCAGTTAGTTTCATGTATTAACTAAGCAGAGCCCCCAACCTAATTTTCAACTTTTTCCAAAATTGGCTTCTTTGCTTGTGAAATATCCCAATTGTTCATTTGCTAGAAATCATCACGTAGTAAATCTTTAAGTATAAGTTATTAGCATGTGAGATGGATGCCTGTGGGTGGTGAATGATATATTCTTTAGTGAGAGGCAAACCGCCTAGAGATTTTTAATTTTTTAACATTCAATTTCATAATTTAAGGTTTTGACTTGTTTTTCAGTCTTTATTATAATAAGAAATTTATACAGGGTGATTTAGAAATGCACCGTTGTGTTTGCTGAAGTAATGTATCTCCCTTGGGGGTAGTTTATCTTAAATTCCACTGTCACACAATGCAGTCATTTCAAAGTAAAATATCCCATTACTGTGGATAGGCCTACATGGATTTGAATACAAGTCAGTTGACATAGCTCTTACATCTTGCTAATAGTTTCGGGTATTTATCAAGCAACGGTGTAGAAAAAAGATGTAATATTGATGCCATTATCCAGCTAACTAGAAACTTTTGATTGCAATTCAGAAATGTAGGTCTTGGTGAAAAGTACAAGAGTCTGAAATTAATGGTTTGCCCCCAAATCATACCAGGAACAGAAAGAGGAAGCTGAAAGATACACAATGTTTGTCCTGTTTCTATATGGAGCATGTTTGCAAAAGCTGTATAAAAAACACGTACTTTACAATGATCTAGGGTCAATTTCTGTCTTCAGGTGGTTGTGACTTTCGACTGCTGTGTCTTCTAGAAATGTGAAATAAAACTCCAGTTTTCCTGCAGAGTAACTTTATGTGCTAAAAATATTCCAGGATATAAAACTGAAATTTACCTTAATGTTGTTTGATAAGATAAATGTTAGAAGTAGGAAATAATGGGTAGAAACTTTCAACATGTAGCAAATTGCTGTGAATAGTTGCAAGGACCAGTTTGTTTTGGTTTTATTTTATTTTCCACATCCTTGTTGATTTATTCCACATCATCTCATGAGCTACTACCATGACCAGGCTTTATTGACTAATGGTATACTCTGTTCATTAATTGCACCTAGATGCTATTAGTACGGGTATGGCAAAGGCATGAACTGAATTCTGTCAGAAATGTTGATATATTAACGAAAGTTATTCCCTCTCAAATAGCATAAAAATCAGAGAAATTTCCAGTCAATACTAGGAGCAATCATTACAAATTTGCTAATACAGTAATTGGTCATACTTAATGAATTTTAATGGAATAGACTATAGAGCTGTGAGATTATAAGAGACTCCAATGTATCCTTGTTGAAAGATTCTGTGAGATAACAACTGAAATGAAGAATATTTTAATTTAACAAGTAATTTTCATACAGCAAAGAGATCATCAAAGAGAAAAAAATAAATCTACATGTACATTCTAAACTGCTTGTAATATTTTATTGACATGCTAATAGTCCTGATTGCACTGATTCCCTAAATTTCTTAAGCCATGTTCAGACGTGGGTTCCTAGTCGGAGTAAAATTTTATTACGCAGCAATTAAAATTCCAAAGATATTTATCTTACCACGACCCTGGGTCCACACGACGGATCACGAGAGAAACTCTGACCATTTTACCACGGCCTTCGCGGGGGAGCATCGCAGGGGGTCAGAGTAACTTCTGAAAATGGTTGCGCCGTATACTCGACCTTATGATTGTAACCGCGCGAAATCTGTGTTTAGTAGAGTAAACAAACCTTTTAAGCTTACCTACGGAAAATTAAACATGAATTGGTTGAAAGGTCATAGATACTCCAAGTGCAGCTGGTACGCGCATCCACACGGGCAATTTACTCGAACCGGCTAGTTGTGGTAGCGCAATACTCCTGGAAAAAAACAGGAGTATTTTGGTCGGAGGAAGGTCGAAGGAACTTACCACGACCTCCGTTCAGATGGGCACTACTCCGACATTTCCTCCGACTAGGCTTCCTCCGACCCTTCCTCCGACCATACTCCGACCAAAACGGCCTGCGTCTGAACACGGCTTTAGTGCGCAGTCATCCATGCATATAGACACCCATGAATTTGTTATCAAAATATGGGTTGATGTATTCTCAAAGAATGTCAAAAGCTTTCTTATCATCATCAGCACAAGTCAAGCAGTTTCCCTGTAAACTTTTTTCTCTCTGACTTGCAATGTAGTTCTGGCTGAGATTCAAGATTTCTTCCATACTAGTAATTCAAGTTTTGTGACCTCAGCGAGTATGTACATGTATTCTTAAGATAACTGTTCGAAAAGGAAATCTTAGTCTATCTTCCGATAAAAACTGCACATGAATGAACCTGCACACAAAGGGCACCTGGTTATGAAGGACAGTTTTACCATTTCCATTTATTGCCTTGTCTATAGACCCCTGCAAATTTGACTGTTATTAAATTCTAAAGTCTGAATGTATGCTTTTCAAAAGGGCAAAAAGTGTTAGAAGTTCAACGGAGTGAGTTTAAGTAAACTACACTCTTTTACTGTGACTGTGATTAAAAGATAACATGTGCATTAGGGTGCTGAGGTCAACTTTAATACAGGTATAAAGATAACTGTACTTTCATATTAAATCCTAGAACAGGAAAAGTGAAACCTGGTTCTGAACCACGACAATGTCAGTGTCAGGTGGAAATCTCTAGGAAGTCGAACAATGAAATTTGACCATCAGGAAGCATGACTGTGCTTGGCTGACCTTCCTAACATCGAAATCTGTGAAGTCATTGTTTACAATAAAGCTACATATTTATATGTGCTTCCAAATGCATTCAAAATTTCTAGACACTTGCTGGATTCCCAGCTTACCTGGAAAATTACTTTTCCTCTTAATAGTCAGGGAATCTGAAAATAGTCCTTCAAAGTTAGGGAATTTTGTTAATTCAGTGCTCCGATTATGGACAAGAGGCAAGAAAGAAATACATGTAGGTGAAGTGAGAAATGGGTCAAACTGATGATCCTGGTTTATTATCATACACTGTATATAGTACATGCAGCATTGACTCCAGGAGACTGTACCATTAACTTACAATATGATTTTACTAATTTGTTGTAAATGTACATGAAATATCATCAAATAATAGATAAAGGAATAGATAACTAACTTACTAAATAAATGAATAAATAAAATGAATAAGTAAATATTACACCTGCAGTTACATAAGAAATAAAAATTAAGAAGTTAATTTGTGGATTATGTCAGATAAGTATTGTAAATGAATAAATAAATGTAAGTAAAAATACATTTATCAGTCATTTTAGATTTTTTTACAATTATATTGTAAGTATGATTTTCTTGTATTGATTTATTTCTTATCAACCATATTTTTTTTTTACTGATTGACTGATACTTTGGCACAATGTTGTAAACCTATAATTCAGAGATATCAAACACCAAATTGTCCATCTATTCTCCTAAAGGCCCCTTCATATTCCTCCCTTTCATCCTGCCACCATCATAATTTTTGTTAGTAATTTCTCTTGTTTCCTTCTTCTAATTCCCAGTCTGGTTTCAGGATGTTCCTTGGAGTGACGCCAGCCGTGGCCAACTGGAGTCCAGCAGGGGACGAATTCTCCCTCCTCATGGACACCAACCCCCTCACAGACTTTGTAGAATTGCCAGAAGATCACAGCAATCTAAACTACTCAAATATCCTGTGTGGTGTCATTAGGGGAGCCCTAGAAACAGTAAGATATGATGGTATCAATAATTACAGGTGGGGTGGGGGAGGGGAAGTGGTGGGGGAAGGGGAGAGTTCACCTTTTAGGTGTTGTCCCTTATCATGCATACCAACACCATCACAGACATTGTGGAACTGTCTGAAGACCACAACAATCTAAACTACTCCAATATCCTGTGTGGTGTAGTAAGGTGAGCCCTAGAAACAGTAAGATATGATGGTATCAGGAATAGCTGGCATACATGTAGGTGTTGGTGGAAAGGGGATGGGGGCATTTGGAGTTGTTCCTCATTATGGACACAACCCCCTCACAGATTTCATAGAACTACCTGAAATCCACAGCTATCTAATCTACTCCAATATTGTGTGTGGTGTAAATAGAACTCTAGAAACAGTGAGTTATGGTGGTATCTATAATTTACTGGTATAAGTGTTGGGGGTAGGGGGCATTTGTCTGGAGTTGTCCCTTATTATGGACACCAATCCCCTCACAGATTTCGTAGAACTGCCTGAAGATCACAGCAATCTAAAACTACTCCAATATGCTGTGTCGTGTAATGAGGGGAGCCCTAGAAACAGTGTGTTCTGGTGGTATCAGTAATTATTGGCTTAGGCTATGGAGTGGATGGCCCGGATGGGGGAAGGCATTTGTCAGGAATTTTCCCTCATCATGCATACCAACCCCCTCACAGACTTTGTGGAACTGATTGAAGATTACAACAATCTTAGCTACTATAATATTCTGTGTGGTGTAATTAGTGGAGCCCTAAAATTCAGCAAGTTTTACATGTAATAGTATAGATAATTAATGGCATAAGTCATCCAGGGGTGGGGGTTGGGGTGGGGGTGGGGGCATTTGTCATAAGTTGTCCTTCATCATGATTACCAACCCTATCACAGACATTGTGAAACTGTCTGAAGATCACAGTAATCTAGAGTAATCCTATTTCCTGTTTAGTGTCAGAACAGTAAGTGACAGTGATAAGAATAATTAATGGTGTAGGTTTGGGGGGGGGGGTGGAGGGCTCTTAGGACCACACTCCCTCACCCACTCTTGTTTCCAGTGTTTATTTGCAAAAAAAGTTACAAATTTTAGTTTAAAATTCAGCAATACGAGTGATCTTAATTGCTCAAATTCAGAAGCTGGGTCCACACTAGAACAGCTCGGTTATAGTTACATGTACATGTGCAGTAGATTGAGTTCTCCCCTCCCCCACAGGATGTCTGGCTATGCCACATGTTGTTAACAATTACTGACTTGTTTTAAGGTGTTCAAAACTTTGCCCTCTCCTATCATTTCAATTAGTCAAAATGCAATTTATGGCAGAAGAGTCTGCCTCGATGATCAGACCACAAGTTTTAGTCCCCCCCGTTCTTTTTTTTTTGGGGGGGGTGGATTGGGAGCACAAAAGAGAAATTACTTCCTTGTATTCCTGAGCTACTGCCAAGTATTATTATCAGTTACTATGTCTTGCATGTTCTTGTGTCAATGGTGTTTTTTTTTCTGAAGTTTCTCTCATTTTATAAAAATTAGTACTTAAGACAGAGGGAGGTATATGTATGTAGAGAGAGAGAGATTGAAGTCCTACACGTACATGTGTTCAGACATGCTTTTGTGTGTGTGTGTGTGTGTGTGTTGTTGTGTGTGTGTGTGTGTGTGTGTGTGTGTGTGTGTGTGTGTGTGTGTGTGTGTGTGTGTGTGTGTGTGTGTGTGTGTGTGTGTGTGTGTGTGTGTGTGTGTGTGTGTGTGTGTGTGTGTGTGTGTGTGTGTGTGTGTGTGTGTGTGTGTGTGTGTGTGTGTGTGTGTGTGTGTGTGTGTGTGTGTGTGTGTGTGTGTGTGTGTGTGTCATCTGTAGATTAGAGCAGATACTTGATATTGTTTCAATGACTTGGGATGATTTGACCAGGCTACATAAATGAACTTGTTTAAACCTTTCCTAGATTTATAATTGTGACTTTTTCAACTACAGACTCAAAATGTGAGTCTCAGCTGTTTTTGTTTTCTCATTAACCATGGCATTGCCATAACCCAGCGTAGCCTGGTGGTCATTCCACACTCCTGGAAACAGTAGGTTACTGGCTAAAGTACTTTTTTCTGAGTCATTGAAGTAAGATCAAGTATTTGATCTACAGATTAAGACATTGAACAAACCTACTTACTTTGTACATCATTGTGACATCACCAAATTCTGTCGTCTACTTGCAGGTTCAGATGGACGTCAGTGTCAAGTTTGCCCAAGACACACTGAAGGGGGACACCCAGACAGAAATCAGGGTCAAATTCATCAAGAGATTAGAAGACGCCTTACCCGCCGGTGAAGAATAGTGATTATTTAGGATATTATGTAACAGACTGACAATGTGTAAATATCTAAAGACATTTGTAGATGGCACGTTTTATCATTCCTAATCTGGTTGCGTTTTGTAACTGGAGTAATCTAATCTTGTAAATCTATCTATCGCAACCCATATTGATGTTTTGACATTTGTTGGTTTAAAGATCAATTTTTTGTTCAAACCTGACCAATCTCTCCAGCCCACCCATATCTGCCCCCCCCCCCCCTCCAAAACAAGACATGTTTGCAAAAAGAATGTGGCTTGGAAAAAAGGGGGAGGGGTTTTTATGAAATGTGTTTGTTCTCATTTCATCTGTTCTTGACTAGTTTAAAGCGAAATTTAATTTATGTGTCAGTCATTATTGCTGGAGAAATATCACTGATAAGGCAATTGCTATGATGCCTATGGCATTGTTATTGCTGGCAGATGTACACATGGGACTGTAAGTCTCTGAACAAGTATCCGTCATGGAGTCTTTCTGAGTTCTTGATATGGAAATATTTTGTTAAAAAAATCTGGCTTGTGCATCTATAACCAGTGTTCCCAATAAACTTATTCACCGAAGACACAAATGTTTCAGTCTCTCGCAAAAACAAATTTTACTGTTTTTTATTTATTAACATGTATTTCATATTTTTTGGTGAACAAATTCATCAAGGGACCTCCACTTTCCAGTTATTCACTATGTGGGTTGGCAACATTGTGAATAATTACCAAAACTAAATGTAGTATTGCTTCATGAACATGTATGAAACAACTCCTGCTGATAAGGAAGTGGGTGGTTTTTCATCGAACGAAAGCAAAACATGGTTCAAAAATAAATATTGAACTTTCTACATAAATACACACACAGTAATAACATTTGATAAGGAAACAACAGATATAATTCTTGACTCCTGTTCAAATAAATGATAAAGTGAAAGTATATTAGCATTGTGTTTTACCATGAAGGTGTAATGTTTCATGTTCTTGGCACTGTGATAACTTGAAATGTTTTTTGTAGATCAAATTGTGATTGTTAAAAGGATATATTTGTCATCATTCTGTGTTTGGAATGAAAATAAAAAATATGACATTGACAACTGGCCAGGTTTCTATAAACTTTTTAGGGTTAATGACATCATTGGGAACATTTGAAAATGCCTCAAGAACCAAATGAGTTGAAATATATACCAACTACGTGTATATACACCAGCTGGAGTGGATCGCCCAGCTGGTAGGATTTGTCTCTAATTTGTTTGCTTAAGGGCAATCAAGCATGTACATACCAGTATTTTATTTCTCTCGAGCCTCAATAGAAATTTATCCCATAGAAAGCTACACAACTGATTTGCCTTCCACAACGGATATCTTTTAGAATTTGCGAACATCTATCGGCTTGTACATGTTGGGTGTCTAGTGCAAGAGGTCTTGTATGTTGTGGTGAATCTGGGATGTCAGTTTGTGCATGTACAGTTCTTCTTAATGGTTATGACTTTTGGAATTATGTAGCTATCAATGGAATATGTGCAGAACTCCAAATTTCAGATGTTAAATTCATCCCTGTATTCCACTTACTCATTACCATTTCAAGGATTGAGAGATTTATAACTAATTTCCACCTTACAGACTATCAATATTAAACCCCCATGCCCACATACACGTGACATTGTGGTACTGCCACCAGGACCATCCCTGTTAATCCATTTCCTGCACAACATTGGACTGAAATTAGCCCACAGTTGATCAGGTGATTAGTGTAACTTTATAGGATGCAAGTTAAAGGGAAAAGTGAATCTTATATTTACAACAGCACAATAAACTGATAAATATTTGATAAATGCATAATACTTTTTCTCGAATCTTTTGTCAGTGTTTAACCCTAACTAGGCTGGGGTATTTTGGGAGATCATATGGGCGGGGGGGGGGGGGGGGTAAGGGCCTAGTTAGGGTTAATGTATTATGTTTTGAATGTGCAATTACC
>JZLH01S0117279.1:0-38421 GCA_001188425.1 Eucidaris tribuloides | reverse complement strand
TTCTCCCGTGACACTGGCGATAAAACGCCCGCACACCTCTGACGCGGCGGCGATGCGCGTATTTACTTTGGCCAGAAGGGCGCTATGTATTTAACGCCCCTGCAGCAGCGGAGAATGCGCCTTTCAGTTTGGGCCAGAAGGGCGCTATCATATTTTTAGCTGTAAAATAAAAATGTTAATCATGCATATTTTTGGCTAATTTTAGGAATAATGATACTAAGTGTTCTCATATATCACCGGAAATACAGGTTATCCCATGAAAATACAGTATGTCTTTGTTATTCATCGTAAAATCTTTAAACGCGATTTGCGGCGAATCGCATTATTGCAATAGCGCCCTTCTGGTCCTCAACCGACGATATTTTCCATGATTTATAATATTGAGAGCACAACTCAATCTATGAAGAATGTTTTGTGCAATCATCTATTGTGATATGATATATTGGGATGTGCCCTTCATGGAATGTCATTGCATTGTCTTATTACCATGGCTGTATTTTTCTTTCGTTTCCTTCAGATTATACTACAAAACCTTCAAATCTGAGTTTGGTGAAACCAGAGGGGAGCAAGTATTGCAAAAAATGAAGGACAAGTTGATGGAATATGATGAGGCAACAGGTGGGAAAGGTGCGCGAATGAAGGTAGTTGGGGAACGCAATGCAGCCATCGCTATATGTACACCCCTTATGCATCGTGTTCATAGCAGCATAAAACATTCCGGCGAGCTGGTCTTCATTGATGCTTCCGGAAATGTCGATCGACAAGGGTGTCGCGTTTTCTTACTATTAACTCACTGCTGCGCTGGAGGAGTTCCTCTTGGAATCTTAGTTACTACCAGTGAAAATACTGAGGTAGTGACGGAGGCTCTACATTTGTACAATTCATTGTTGAATGATGATTCATACTACGGGAGAGGCCAGGCTGGTCCTGAAATTTTCATGACAGACGATAGCACGTCTGAAAGGCAAACCCTTGGGAGCGTGTATCCTGAATCAGAGTTGCTGTTGTGCACATTCCACGTTCTCCAAGCGTTCTGGAGATATTTGTGGGACTCTAAGAATGGTGTTAGGAAAGAGCACCGAACATGGTCTACTCTCAAACCATCAATGAGCTAGAGGAGAATTACCAGAAAGCTGTCAATGATGAGGTTCTTCAGAGTTACAAGGGAGTTGCTGCCCACATGGAGGACATCTATGAACGTAAAGTGTCGCGGGCAGTTTGCTATCGTGAAGGCCAGAATGTTCGAGGCAATAATACCAATAACTTCGCGGAGTCTTCAATGAGAATTATGAAGGACCAGATATTTGACCGAACCAAAGCTTACAATGTCATACAGCTTGTGGACTTTTTAGTTACACGGCTTGAGGCTTATTATGAGAGACGCATGCTGGACAATTGCAACAATCGGCTAGACAGAGCCCTGCAATCACGATTTCTGCCTCATCACTCTCTTGGATCAAAGATTGACCAATCTAGAATTGTCCGCACTGGTGATATGACCTTCATCGTGCCAAGTGAAAAAGAGGTCAATGAAACATACACTGTGGACATGTCGGTGGGAGTGTGCACCTGCTGGATAGGTAACACAGGTAGGTTATATACATACTGAAAATGGAAGTCCATCTGAAACTAAATGTTAATAGAAAAAGAAAAATGAGAGAACATGTCATTGAAACTTTGAACAATTTCTGAAAAAAAAAATAATTGTTTGAAGATGTGATCTATCAAATACAAATTGGCAACTCTGTCATGTACCTAATAACATTGCAAGCTCTTCTTCCATTCACCCTGTGCATACAATTCTATAAGAAATAATTTTGCTTTCTTATTGATGAGAGAACCTCACATGTCAGCGTTGTAACACCCCCTCCCCCATGGAAAAACGCAGTATCTGACATTTTTTTCAATTTTCACTTTCCTTCATAAAAGCAGTCAGTAAACATCCCTTTTTCATGTGACGCATCCAGTTTTCTGAATTTCTTTTGGGAAAACCCAACTTTTCAAGTAACTGCAAAACGCAGTATCTACACTGAACTTAGGGTTTCCCACTGAAAAGCAGTATGCTACATTTTGCGATATTAAGCATTTTATGTTTTTCTCAAAGCCGCTCGAAACTATTTGATTTCTTGTCATCCCTCTATTTACAAATTGTGGAGTATAATATGCCTATTTCAGGCCAAATCTTTTTTATTGTTGTTGTTTTTTAGTTATTGACGAAAATGTATATACATACTTTGGGGAAGGTCGAAGCAAATGCCCGGTTTCCCCATGGAAAAACGCAGTATCTACATATGATAAAGAAGCTTATTTCATTCTTTTTCTAATCATCACTTACTCAGTCGATATTGGTTCAATTCCAAGAAATAATTATCAATGTGTAATTAAGAGGGAAAATAATAGCGTAGAAAACAAGGAGGGCACCCTCTACCGGCAAGGGCGCCCTCTGTGGTAAAGTCCAAACTTCATGAAAAAATGGTCAAAATGACACGAAAGGGAAAATTGCTTGTAAAGTTGTAATTACACAATGTATTCGCAGCTGTGTTCACAGCTGTTTTGTGTTTGTACTTTTTTGATTTAATTCAATAATAGCCTTAAGAAACATGGAGGGCGCCCTCTAAAAACAAGGGCGCGCTCTGTGGTAAAGTCCCAAACTTCAGCGAATTATTTACGAATTGTTTTCAGTAAAGATTAAATAACATGATATATCTATCAAATTAAAAATCTTAAGTACAAAGACAAAGCAGCACCAAACACAGCAATAACAGGAGATACATTGTTTTATTACAACTTTATAATAAAAGTGTAATTTTCGGCCATTGTTCCATGAAGTTTGGGGCTTTACCAAACAGAGGGCGCCCTTGTTTTTAGAGGGCGCCCTCCATTCATTCTAGCTATTGAATTAAATCAAAGTACAAACACAAACAGGTGAAGCAGCAGCTGCAATAACATGTGTATATAACACTTACAAGAATTCCCGTTCCGTGTCATTTTGACCATTTTCATGAAGTTTGGGACTTTACCACAGAGGGCGCCCTAGCTGGTAGAGGGC
Organism: Eucidaris tribuloides; assembly: GCA_001188425.1. Lineage (NCBI taxonomy): Eukaryota > Metazoa > Echinodermata > Echinoidea > Cidaroida > Cidaridae > Eucidaris > Eucidaris tribuloides. Next base: position 35,372 of record JZLH01S0117279.1, on the reverse strand, counting down.
GCCCTCCATGTTTATAAGCTATTATTTTCCCTCTTAATTACACATTGATATATATTATTTCTTGGAATTGAACCAATATCGACTGAGGAAGTGATGATTAGAAAAAGAACGGAATAACCTTCAATATATACTGCGTTTTTCCATGGGGAAACCGGGCATTTGCTTCGACTTTCCCCAAAGTATGTACATTTTCGTCAATAACTAAAAAAACAACAACAATAAAATAAAAAATATTTTGGCCTGAAATAGGCATATTTATACTTCACAATTTAATAATAAAGGGATGACAAGAAATCAAATAGTTTCGAGCGACTTTGAAAAAAACATAAAATGCTTAATATCTCAACTTGTGCAAAATGTAGATACTGCGTTTTTCCATGGGGGGGGGGGCAGAATATGTGTGCAGTTATTTATTATTATCAAGAAGTGTCTTTACCTGGAACAAAAACAAATCACTCCTCCATCTTCATTTCAGGTGCACCTTGCAAACACCAGTTCATTGTTGTCAAGAAGTACAGACTTACTTTTTAGAACTAAAACAAATTACTCCTTCGTCTTCATTTCAGGTGCACCTTGCAAATGTGACTTGCGAAATGTGTCCGGAGGTATTTGAATAGGTTGGGAGAGCAATTATAATCAAACAGAACAATCACAACCCGGCTCAAACTCATGAAGAATAGGTGGAAAGAAAGAAGATTCACCAGAAAAATAATTAAATGACAAATTAATTTCGGTGTTTATTAGTAAATTTAGTCCTCCAACGCTGTATATTAATAAACAGTTGTCAATAATGAGATTAGACGAACAGTCTCAGTTGTTTCCAAAGAAAACCTTAGAATCTAAAAAAACTAGGATATAAAACCTTTTAAACCCCAAAATGGAACGAATTAATTTTAACACAGAAACCGAATTTTGAACAAGTAAAACCGAAACAGATTTAAACCCGAACCAAACACAGCACTGTAATTATTTAGACAGCCTCGACGATCATTTGTTTAAATAATAATAGTAGTATAGCAAAATATAATGAACACATATCTATTACGTCATATATGCAGAATTGTAATAGAAGCAAACTACAATTTACAAAATTAAAGGAACATTGTGGAAAATTAGAAATTACAAGATTAGAGCATAGAACATATTAGATCATTGTGCTAAACAAAAATGTTTTCACTTGACAAAAGTAAAAACATTCACAAGTAAGGGGGGGGGTAAGCTTGGGTGCTGGGTCAACTCCTACCCTCACACAAACACCAAAAAAAATCTCTCCTTCGTCTTCATTTCAGGTGCACCTTGCAAACACCAGTTCATTGTTGTCAAGAAGTATAGACTTACTTCTTGGAACTAAAACAAATCACTCCTTCGTCTTCATTTCAGGTGCACCTTGCAAACACCAGTGGAGTGACGATTTTTTTTTTCCCTCAATTCCAAGGTTCAAAATTTTTCCCGGTCACGCCAGTCGCCGAAAACTCGCTCAGCGGGGGGGGGGGGGGTGTCATGACAATTATTTTATCAGAATCTCCCCCAAAAATCACTTATTTCTCATTTTCAAACACCACTCTTTTTACGAAACAGGGGGTGATATCATGAAAAAAGGGGGGGTCGATTTCGGGTGAAAAGGGGGGTGTCAAGGGGCGATTGAACACCCCAAACACCCCCCTGTGTACGCGTATGCCAATTCGTGATCCGGAGATGAGATCGCTGCTCTTCAGAGTAGCGACTGGCACCAGCAGTCACCCACATGAGGACTGGTTCTCATCTCTCCATCCAAGACATTCCGTGGATACATGTAGCTCTGACGGCAGACGGCAACCACGTGATGACTGGTTAGCACCTCTCCATGGAAATCACACAAAACATCAGGATGAGGTCGTGCCGGAGACTCCAGAGGTAGCGGTAGAGGTAGGGGTAGGGGTAGAAAATATCACGGATACATGTAGTTCTGACGGCAGAGGACAAACTGATGTGGACTCGGACATGCCGGACCATGATTCCCAGGAGAATGACCCAGTACTTAACACCCTTAGAAAGGCTTTTCGTGAAATCGAAAATAGGTATCTTGCAAACAAAGAATACTTTCGTAAACCAGTCAGCAATTTCACAAAACAAGTGCAGCAAATGAATGATTCAAATCTGTCGTCCGCAATGCAATGCTTTGGAAAGTATTCGGGGGTAGGGGCAAGTTTGGTGGGGAAGGGGAGGGGAAAAAAACTTGCTGGTTGCAAGAGAATAGGGGTACAACCGACCGCACTCGCAAGACGAAAGGTATTGGCTGGAGGTAAGCACCGTGTCGGGAGTGGAAGACCACTCGGTTGTAGAAGTGAAGGGAAATTCCGGGAAGGAGCCCCATTTTCATCACAAGTCATGCCACGAAAGAAGGCATCACATAGTCTTGCCACGTGTGTCCAAAAAAATGTTGCATTAGGAAAGAACCATGCTGTAAAATAATTTGTCATTCTGCCATTAATTCCCTCAACTTTTGGTCTGTGACATTTATGATTGCAAATTATAAGTTCTCTACTTATATCTGTTAAAAACCAGCCAAAACTTTTCGTCTCACCAGTGCAGTAGGTTGAACTCCACTTCTCTTGCATCAACATCTGGGTTTTGTGATATTTCTGATTCTACAGTAAGAGGCCCATTTGGATAAAGTGATCGTATGTTAAATTTTAAAAGAATCGTTCACTCAAAAGCAAACAAATTATTGAAATTAGTGTAGGAGAGATAATCTATGGTAATTATTTGTAACAGAGAGTGTTTTGTATAAGAGAGCCTATACTTTCCACCGAACGTAAGTAACATGAGACAGACACTGCTGTATGTGCTGTTTCAGAGTTTCACACCACAGCTAACCCCCCCAAAAATAAATTGTTGTAGGACAGACAGACTAAAGTAATTATTTGTAGGAAAATGTGTGTTACACTATAGTTTCTGCTTCAAGTGAATATATGTTCACTTGAAGCAGAAACCACTTAGTGCACATTGCTAAGTCTAATATTAATAATAATAATATCGGTTTTCCCGGCCATTTTCGTCATCTTTTTGTGAGTTTTCGTCGACTTTCAATTCAGTTTCGTCTCGCGGACGACGCGACATGTAAATGCTATTTTCAGTTTAGTCATTTGCCTTTTAGGTTAGTCATTTGGCAGCAGGTTTCAAATATTTTCAATTCAGAATGGCCAATTGTCATTATGATTCTTCCAGCTAGAACCGACGACCAATGTATAAAAAAAACGTCTTGTTCAGAATATTCATACAATTTACATCCCAATTGGTCCTATAGGTGACTGGTAATGCTCTGTCTTTGTGTTTAGCTGTTTGTTAGTGTGCAATCATAGTGCTGTTTCGTGTGTACGTGGTATATTTGTGACTGTTTGTTGGCCTGGATAAACAATTATGATTATTCATGTACATTGTAAGAAAATGTGTTTAGAAAATGCAAAGCTATGTATATTATTGACACTCGGTGCTTACAAATTGGACACCGAAATTTAATGATTTGACACACGACGTTTAGCCTTTGAACAACTGTACTAAGTGATAACAAGAATATTTTAGAGAAGCGTTTACTCGCTAAACACTGTGTTTACAGTGTAGGTGTGTGTATTTGTGTGTGTGTGTGTGTGTGTGTGTGTGTGTGTGTGTGTGTGTGTGTGTGTGTGTGTGTGTGTGTGTGTGTGTGTGTGTGTGTGTGTGTGTGTGTGTGTAGTGTGTGTGTGTGTGTGTGTGTGTGTGTGTGTGTGTGTGTGTGTGTGTGTGTAGGTGTGTTGTGTGTGTGTGTGTGTTTTCTCATCATAACATGACAATTAGAAAAGGCGAGTAATGATAAGATATATTTATCCCCCAGAAATCAATATTTCTTTTTACACTTAAAGGCCTCGTCACACTATGACGAGTTTGCATTGCGTATCCATTGCGAATGAACATTTGACATTCGTCGCACACGCTATCAGTTCGTTGTGGATCGTTTTGACGTCGTTGCTATCCGTTTTAATACGCAACAGTACGTTGTTGTTCGTTCCTACGCTGAAAAATTTTAGCATGCTTAAAATTTATCGGACGTATGCCAAACGTAGCGAACCATGGCGCCAGGCGTACGCTCTGAAGTTGCAATGCGAGCGTTTTATTCGCGAACAGGACGGAAGCGGTAAATCACCAATACATTTCCATTGATCTACCATAAGTGAGGCCCTTTCTCTGCGAACGTGTTGCGTGTTGGTAGCGAATTGAAAATTAATTTACTTCTCATGTCTATCCATGTTGGCTTATCAACTTATGCTAGATTGTGCTTCATGTATCTGGGTGCGTTTGTGTGTGTGTGTGTGTGTGTGTGTGTGTGTGTGTGTGTGTGTGTGTGTGTGTGTGCGCGCGCGTGTCTGTGTGTTTGCGCAAGAAAATTGCACACCTTACACCATGGGATTTGATGCTTAAAATGTGTATAGGGTCTACATGTACTATGAAAATGTCTCTGGTAATAGATGAAAATTGTTATCGAATTCGGTATATATTCATTCTCACCGTAGGGAAAAAATCTTCTGTTCAAAATACCAGATTTTATCAGATTTTATTCTCCGGAAGAAAAAAGTTTCATGCAACACCTCCTGATCAAAATATTTTGGCCTTATAACAGTTTTACAACACTGTTTAAGAATACAAATAGGTGAAAATTCTACATTATTCAATTCCCAGATTTTCATAATTGATCATAAAGAAAAGAAGATATTTCAATTAAAAAATCCCTATTTAGTTACCATGAAATTTAATAAGTTTATACTTTTGGGACAGTAATTAAATCACCAATGTACAACACGTTTGCAAAAATATGAGCTTATCATTACCTTAACAGTTGGCCAGATTTCAGGTTATTACTATTTTTCTCACGCGAATATTAAATTGGGGTAAATGTTGCCTTTCATGTCAAGTTTCCCCGGAATTATACCATATGAGTAATTTTGGTTCTCCCTTTTTTTATACTCTACAAATACAAATCTTGACTCTCTTGGATTTCGGCATACTGGGAGAAATTAGAAACCCAAACTCAAAATGATGGGACAAAATGACGCTGAGTTCAAGAAGGTATATGTTCGTAAATGCACACAGACACCATGTGATCGATTTGAATTCGCAGACTGTACGCGTGGCGTACGCAAAGCTCGTTAGTCGTTCGATTAGAGATCGCTGTCTGTAAGTTAATGATAAGTTATGAAATGGTGATGAAGACGTTTTTAATTCGTTTTGATTCGCTGTCAGTACGTCCGATTCGGTTGAATTCACCAACACGGAATTGATTCGCTTGGAATGCTGTGCGTATTTGGATTTTTTCAATTCGTTCGCGGTACGCAATGCCAATTCGTCATAGTGTGACGAGGCCTTAAAAGCAGACGGAACTTAATGAAATTCTGACGAAGCTGGTCGGAAAAAGAAGAAATTATTTTTGCGCTTGAGCGCTCAGTGACTGTGACGGACGAATTTAAATTGTAATAGGGCATTTTCGTAATGTATGCACAAGACCTTTAAATTTGCACACGGCCCTAACCTCGGACAAGCAAGCGATGCGACGTCGTCCGCTACGCGTATGCACTAGTACATCATCTATATGTCCAGTGCGTGAACCCAAGCGAGACTGGGTCTTTGTTCTATTGTTAGATGAACATTTCCAAGAAATAACTAAAGCAAAAGCGTGGGAAACTTAAATACAGAAACTTGTAGACTTCTTGAAAATAACTGGTGTCAAAATTTCAGCGGAAAAATTGTGAAAAGCAGACAAAATGGGAGTAAAACACTGCTGTCACGGGGTGTGTAGGAGCGACTCAAGGTACGCATCGAAACCGCACATGGAAGGGGTCTTTTTTATCCCGTTCCCGAAACCCAAAACTAATCTCAACAAATGTAAGCTCTGGATAAAAAAATGTGGCAGAAAGTACTTCGGGATCGAAAAGATTACAAAAGACACTTACATTTGTTCACTACATTTTGTCGGTGGAAAGGGACCCACAACAGATCATCCAAACCCCCTTCCTGCAGCAGCGACGGGGCTCGAAATCAGCAGAGCATCGATGCCCGTACGGCCGGCTCCACGGGAGAGACATGAAGCTGTGAAGCGGAGAAGACTCACAGAAGACGATGGCAGCGGTAGCGACAGCAATGAAGAAGTTGAAGTCAAGTTCGTGAATCACGGTAGTACCAAAATACAATTGCATTCCATTTAAAATAGATAGTTTAACCATTCACACGAGTGAAAAACAACCGATTTGGGCTAAACAGCATCACACACAATCACGATTGTTCAGACAAATCACGCCGACTGTCAGCAATGATATGTGTACACGTGGTACTAGTGTATTGTATGCACACAACATACATGACGCACTACTGGACGTCTCCATTCACCAGAAAGCTATTTTTAGCCCCAGGAATTTTGACCAGAGTTGTAAGACATAAGGGAAGGGAGGGGGGGGGAGGTGGTGGACGAGAGGGATCGATAGATAGATGAAGGGTTGAATGAGAAATGGGGAATTATTTTGAACGTTTAAAAAAATACATACATGTACTCATTATGCATACATGTGTATATCTTGGGAGTGCTTGTCATTGTATTAATTTTCCAGATTCTTTTCTCATACTACATATTTTCCCCCAGCATAAGTTATTATATATTATAATTCATCTTGTTGTTAATGCCTTCATTTAAGTGTAAGATAACTGTGTATGCTCTCCTGGGTTTTTTTTCCTTCAGTTTCCTAATACCGTTTATTTCCCCCGTTCATACAGAATCACCATCTTTCTCAAATTATTCATAGAGAAACAATTTTTGTTTTGTTTCTGCAGGTTCACAAACATCCATCGAAACCACTTCTTCAACAGCACAAACCGATGTCATATATCAACACATGGAAGGACTCACAAATGACGAACTCTCAGACCACTCGCATCTCATGCGCACAAAATTCATTCAAAGAGTTATGAAGACAGAAACATCATGCATGTTTTACACAGGTATGAATGGCAACAAAGTTTAATAATTACATTTTCACTATATACAGCATATAAAAAGAGAACAGAAGTTACAATAATTAAAATAAATTAAAAAGAAATCAACTTTAAACCATAAGATAGTCATAACATTTTGCTGTATTAAACAACACGTTTTGAAAATAATTGTTCAGCTCTGTTGAGAAACATGTTTACACGTACATAAAGTGTAATATTTATGCAAAATGCTATTATAAACTTTTTTTTTTTTTGCTTTGCACAGGTGTGACACTCATCATGTTGAACTTCTTGTTTGATTTCCTGAAAGACAAAGCATCACGGTTAACATACTGGGACGGACGAAAAGCATGGCAAGAAAACGACACTCCAACTAAAACATCAACATCTGAGGTACATGTACATACATGTACATTTCAAAACACAAGTTTTTACATTTTTTTAGTGAAGGCTATTGCCAGGATTTATACATTCATAATCCAAGCTGCAAAAAATGTATTGAAACATTTCAGTTCCATATTAATAATATTGAACATCCCCTATGCAAGACACTATTGGTACACATACCAAAAAAAAATAGAATATATAGCTCAAGCGATTGCAGAGGAATGAAAAAATAATCACATTCATTATGGCATTTCAAATCCCTAGTTGTGTGAGGAAATTTTTCTAAGTGTATACTAACAACAAATACATGTAAATAATTTTGTGTAAATGCAGAAGAAAAATTGCAAAATCACACACATTGTTTCATTTTTATTGACATTCTTCAGTGAAAAGCACTTTTTTTTAGTTTTTACATGTACAAAAAATATTCTACAATCTTGTGCAACCACAGTGAAAACAGAAATGAGATATTGGATATACATGTACTGTACTTAATAGCTTCATATTTTTTCCCCCCTGCAGGAAAGCCGGCCGTCAAGAACATTGTCCTTGCTAGAGGAGTTTCTCCCGACACTTATTCGCATAAGACGAGGATTTACTATTACAACAATTGCAGACATATTTGGAATATCAATTGGTCATGCCAGTAAGATCTTTTGCACATGGATTACATTTCTCAGCCTTGAGCTTGGACCACTCCTGATCCGATGGCCTACAAAAGAACAAATACTTAGTCGCCTACCTCCAAGTTTCAAGTACTTCAAAAAAACAAGGTGCATTATAGATTGCACAGAAATATTTATACAAAAACCATCAATACCAAGTTCTCAAAGGATAACCTGGTCATCATATAAACACAATAACACATCAAAATTATTAGTAGCAACTTCTCCACGAGGATCATTTATATTTCTCTCCAAACTGTGGACAGGTAGCATATCTGACAAAAAAATAGTGCAAGCGTCAGGCTTTTTGAATTTCATCGAGTATGGTGATGATGTCATGGCAGATCGTGGGTTTTTAATACGCGATTTACTGGCAGAAAAAGGTGCAACTTTAAACATCCCCCCTTTTGCCCACGGAAAGCAACTTACTTCAGCAGCAACGACCAAGACCAGGAGGATAGCCTCTGCTCGAATCCATGTCGAGCGCGCCATTGGACGATTAAAAACATTTAGACTATTGAATGGTGTAGTGCCATTGAGTTTAAAACCTGTTCTTGATGACATTGTTATCGTATGTGCTGCTTTGTGCAATCTACAGGAACCACTAAATAAATAAAGTACATTGTACAATGTCCTGAGTAAAGGAGCATACGCTTGTGTACAGTGTGGAGTAGAGTTGTGTAAAAAATCAAATAAAATGACATTTACATGTACATGTAAGATTCATGTGGTTCAGTTTTCAACAATTTTGGCTATTAATTTTTTTTTACTCTGACAAATTCATGTTGTAAAGGCCACTGCACACTACACGATTTTCCGACCCACGACTGACCAACTTGGATCCAAAATAAAAAAACCTTATATATCATTCACGCTGATTTATTTCAGATCCAAATTGGTCAGCCCTGTAGTGTGTGCGGTGGCCTTATGTGTCATGCAAGAATAAATTTTAGTTTGCCTGTTTGTGAAAAAAGAGTGTATTTATCAACTGTCTTAGGCGTATTATATCTGAACTGGGTTCAACGAGAGATGAATATTTCTGTATCATGATCATAATAAGCAACGATAATCAAGAAACTTACTCAGTACATGCACTTGCATTGTAAATTCTATTCAATACATAGATGTAAACAAATTATATGGAGGTAAATCACACAATGCATATTAAAACTAAGTTTAGCCAGCTGCATCAAACTGTGGCATGTTTATTTCATTAATTCTGGCAGAATGTTCACTCTAAAATACTTTTCCAAGCTGCTAGTCATATCTGTGATGAATTCTGCATCTCTGCGCACAGTTACTGAACAAATCCCTTTGGTTGTGAAAATCACAAGATCACAGCGATTCAGTCCCGATACTAGAAGCTGTCCTTGGATCTGCGCATAATACTGGCATGCAGAGGTGCACACAAGCTCATCGTTAGGTCCCACAGCACACTGTCGCTTCTTTGCAGCTTCCTTCGGATGACTCTCGCGCTCTCCGTACGGACATTTCACTTCGATAAGCCATTCCCTATCACATTCACGTGGGCATCTGCATGTTGCTACTCCATCTGGACTCGCTGCCACATATCCCGTCTCTTTCATCACAACTAGTCCACTTTTCCTGACTTTCAGTTGACGATGTTTCAGTTTTTCCACTCTGAGGTACTCTTTTAGGGCAGTCTTTTCCTTTTTCCGCCCCCATTCTATTGCTGCTGGAATGTGGTCCCCCATACTGTCCCCGTGAAGTATCCTCTTTGCAAGAGATTCACCTTTCTTCCACTTCATTATTGCATGGAAGTTTGATGCAGTCAGGCGGCCTTTTCTTAGTTCGTGCCAGTTAGTGTCTGTTGACTGGTCTCTTGTTCCCTCCTCTATACTCTTTACTTCCTCTCTGTTGTATGTTATTGACTTTATTATTTCCTTCGGGTCGTTGCCCTCCTTCATCGCCTCCGACACCTTTTCTTTCATTACAAGCCGAGACACATCCATTGTAGCAGTTTGTGGGGCTGGATCAGGTGCTCCTGGTAAGAGTTCGAGCACTGAAGCGGATGAATTTTTCTGAAAGAAAAATAGACAATCTATATAATAACATCCTTACAAATTTACTGTCATTCTATTGTCTTTGATATTACACAAAAAATGTTCCTGTGTATTCTGAAGAATGAATATTTGTTACTAGAAGTTAAAGTGTGCATACTTTTAAATTATTTTGTCCACTTTTTTTTTAAAGGAACAATAACATGTAAGTGAGTATACTTTTACTTAAATGTAATGTCTCCACATTCTTTGTATTCAATGATGTACAATGTACATGCACTGAGCATGCATACTTGGCATTCTGTAGGCCTGCATGCATGTGAAGCTATAACCTTATTTGCATACATCCAATTTTACAGAAATAATGATTTTTTTTTGTTTCTTATTGTGATACATACATTGTCAGATATATATTGTTATGTAATAAAATCGTTACCAAATGCGTATTAAAAAAATACTGAGTAGACTAGAGATGAAATGTTACCACCTCACAAAAGCCTTAAGGTGTCCCCCCAAAATAAATATATACATGTATTGTACATGTAAATAGCTGTTTTCATTACAGCAAAAGTTTTTTTTTTCCATTTACCTGAGCTAGGGAAGCTGCAAACGCTTTGATGGCTTCTTCATCAGGTGGACGCTGGTCACGTGGTGCTCGTGGATCAAAAGTCCGGGCTTCTAATTGCTGAATGTTTTCTCCATACCTTAGATGATTAAAAACAAAGTGATGTGGAAGAATGAATATAACGATAGAAACATACCGGTACTTCATATCCTTACAATTTCTTTGTTGAAAGTGTTATGTTCACCATGCTTGTACAACAATCTCCTCTGATGTTAAGCACGTAAAAGCTTCACAACATAATTTGTTACAAACTATTGTGAAGAAAAGTAATAAAGTGATCACAAACAATAAAGAACAGTGTCATGGACTTATTTTTCACCATTTTACTCATTAACATGTCTGCATTTGTAATGAAGAAGTGACTTATACATGTATGACCAACCCCAAATTTTATGTACCTATATTATTTATAGTTACTCTTTATTAAATGAATCATTCATTTTGAGCAGTCTAAAAATAAAATTGAAATTTTAATTTATGATACTACGCACAATAACACTTCATACATTTCAATATTTACAGCATGTACTCTCTGAACTTCTCCTCAATGTTTGTTCATTTTCTTACGCATATTTCTAGGTAACTTTACGAATGAAAAAGCTAAAAAAATTACCTTGCTTTCTTGACAGTCAAGTTTGACAGTTCCGTTGGTACATCATGCTGACGTGCTCTTCTCTTCCACTGTACCGGTTGATCTGTACACGACTGTCTTTCAAATGCATCAATCTCAAACAGGATGGCAGCTAGGTGTCGACATGCTCCATCAGCTCTGCAAATGAAAAGATGCAAATATATGAACTTTATTATTGCCATATTATTTACACACAGTCATTGAAAAAAAAATTAAAAAATCAAACAAGTTTTACACTGTTTCCATTCCAATTAAAATGTAAAGAAAAAATATATAAATTTAAGTCGCATAACGTTACACACACGCGCACACACACACACACGAACACAAACTTTGTACTGCAAGATCGATGAAACTGTCAAGTAAAATAAAATATATAAATAATAGAAAATCCGTCCGCCAACCGGCCCAACCCCCTTTTTTTAAAACAGCGTCTCTATTAATTATTCTGGGCCGAGTGATTATTTTTCCATGCCCACGGTTTTTCATAACTGATCCAGAAGCAGAATGTAGTTTATGACGTGTTTATCACAGTATTAGAGTGAAACTTTTAGAAGGGGTCTATGTTACAGTTTACAGACTAGATAGATCTAACGTTAGATGATTAAAATAGTTTATTTTATCATTAACTTACCCTCCTGGGCATTCACAGTAGGCCAAATTCACTTCTCCAGTGTTCTTTTGCATTATTAACCATGCAGAATATGTGGATTTATTCAAGTAGGTTCTGTCTTTTTGTGTGGGCTTTACTTTCCCCCTGAACACACACACAGGGCTCGACGTCGACACGGGATTGAACATCAAGTCTTCCACATGCCCATCTATAAACAGACGATAGTCTTCAAGCGACTTGTACGCATTCAGTTTTTTCCGGTCATAGTCTGCTCTGTGAATGATCATATAATTAAAAATGTCATAGATCCCAAACTCGGGAATCTCCGAAAAGTCGGTGGTGAATCCCGGCAAATTTGGAGGATCTTTGAAGTTGCACCCATAGCGCTGCAGCTTCTCCCGCAGTGTACTCTCCACGCTATGGGACGGACCGGCCAGATCGGGGTCCACCGGCAGGTTAATCCTCGCTACAGTCCGCGCGAGTTGCAGCAGCTTCTCCTTTCCATAACCAGTCGTCGAAACTCCCCTGTCTCTCAAGTATTCTTGGAGCTGCCTCACTGTAAACCCGTCAAACGGATCCGCAGATGTTGACGCCATCGATCAAACCACACAAAAGTAAAAATATCGAGTAAATCGCTCCAAAAAACGTAATGTATAACGAGATGAAAATCAAGACGGGTAAGATTCGCACGCATTACGCAATGTATTCGGACAAAGATGGCGGCGGGCCGTTCGCTTGTCCGAGCTAGTAACAGTAACCACGCGTGACGTCATCGTGCATACATTACGAAAGTGCGCTATTGTGTTGTAAGTTCCGCTGGTAGGGTGGGTTATAATAGCACCAACACGTGGCTTACCCAAAGACAGTCCCATCTTGCCACCAGGCCCAAAGTAAACTTATAAAAATGAATATCCCTTGTCTACTCTTTATGACACAGAAATGAGATGTACCACCTGGATTCAATGGTGTTTATTTATTTTTTTTTCATATTAGAAAAATGGGAGATATGGGCCATTGGCTGTTGACAAGATGATTACTTGTGAAATTCAAGAAGTAATTTACATTTTATTCAGGAATACCCCATTACCTCTAAGCAGCGCCCCTATTTAAAGTTGATAAAATATTGTTTACCGGTATTCTAAAATTTTCTCTTCACAGTTGCATATGTGGAAATGTGGAGATGAATTGAAACACAAGAAATGTATATTGCTGAACAGGCAAATATTCTTCTGACGAGGATCCATCCACTTTATTTGATAGTTATTACTGTATTTTTCTCTGCTGTAATGTCTCCTTAGAAAGTGTTGTAGTAAAATAAGCCCATAGCAGGGGTGCATTAGATTCCTCAGTATGACCTGACACATTTGCCTACAGCACCAATTATTATTTCATCCTCTCCTCCATCCAGCTGTGCTACCGACTTTTTGTGTTTTGGCTAATCTCACCAAAAAATTCAAATTAACAGCTGCTTTGCTCGCTTCTTTAGTAATGGTTAGACCTTGAAATTGACTAAACTTTCTACTCCGCTCTGAATGTTTATATGAAGAAAGGTACTTTTTTCCCCCCTTTTATATTGCTATATTGTCAACCCTGTTTTATATCGCTGTATTGTCTGTGCCATTGTAAAAGCCCTGGCTTTAGTTGGGCACGCGCCACAGCAGGCCACGCTGTGCCAACAATGGGCCGTCAAGCATCAATTGTTCCTATTAGTCTGACTCGCTCTTTGTTAAAAGATGTGAAAAACCAATAAAGGCCTGACGGAGGGCTGTATGGAGAGAACCCGCTTAGCCACCAAAATCTAGCTTTTAACCTGGTAGGTAACATGTGGTAGTACATCGGCCCACAAACAGTTATTTTTACCCAATGTTTGACCACAAACTTTTTCAGCGGGCATACAACAGATTAAATGTTTCTTACTATACATGTTTGTTAGTGAGAAAGCAAAATGCCTCCAAGTTGTTTTCATTCAATCAAGCTGAGTTTTGTAACTTTTACTTGCAGCCTTCAACTGTAGTTGTGGACCAGAAATGACTTTTAAAAAATGGTATTCCATTGTATTCTGTGTTTTATTCAAAAGCGTGGTGTTATTTTGGTTTTTTTCAGTAGAAAAAGTTAAATTTAACTGGGTGACAGGATTAAATTTGTGATCAAAAGAATTGTTTTCTTGAAAATTCGCACACTTTCTCAGATTTCTGTAATCTTAAAGTAAAGTCTTGATATAATTGATTGTCATTTATAGCTTTTTGTATTGCAAATTCATATTTTCAACTCATTTCTTGGTAGACGGCAAAATTTAATGGTAGTTCATTGGTCATTTGGTAGATTGAACTTCCGAAGTGAATCGATAGTTAAGATTTAACAAAAAATTACTTACCGGTATTTGAAAATTGTAAATTTGTTACTAGCATTTTCTGCACTCCATAGTGGCCATGACAGTTTAGAGGTTTTAAAGAATTTTGATAAATTTTCATATTTTTTCTTTATTGGAAAAAATGATATATTGTAATATATAATGATTGTAGGTATCGTTTACTCTGTTTTAACATAACTGGCTATGTTGGTTGATCATTTTTTTTTTATTTTCCCTATTTTTTGAAGCATATAAAATAATTAACTTACTAAACTGATGTACTTTGTTTATTTTGTCATTGAGGCTTGAAGCTTCTGCTTATGATCCCATCTTGACAATTATATACTACAAAAATTAGCTGTGATAGGGGCTGTATTTGAAAGGATGGTGATGCTAATGTTTTGCTAGTTCAGATTTGAAGCTATTAAAGCCATATTTCGACTAAACAAGTGAAATTGGTGTTATGGCTGTTATGACAATATCGCAAAAGTAGTCAGCTTCTTGATCCCAAAGAATTTTAAATGGTTGTTCAAATCTTCTTTGCAAGTCTTCTAAAAATCAATAGATGTAGGCCTATTGTCATCCTACAGCCATCTGGCTGTCCCCTGTAATCCTCTTATACTTCTATAGACAGGATGGTGGGGAAGGAAACCTTTGTTGGTAAGTTCATCATTTCTAACCCAAGTGGATTGAAAGAAAAATAATTAACATATAAAAGGAAACCTTATAAGGTTGTGAGATAGTTAAACTGAGAAATGCTTTCCTCTCCCTAAATAAGGTGTTATTAATGGTTTTAACTGTCAACAGGAAGGTGTGTTAAACAGTGGTAGGCAATAAACACGAGTTACAAGGTGTTTAAATTACAAGAAAACATTGTTGATGCTACATGTACCTCAGAAATGATATAACTCTCTAAATCTGAAACACTACTGCTACTAGTACTACTACTACTTCTACTATTTCTACAACAACAACAACTACTACTACTACTACTACTACTACTACTACTTCTACTATTTCTTCAACTACTACTACAACTACTGCTACTGCTACTACTACTACTACTACTACTTCTACTACTACTATGAGGATGCTCATCATAACAAGTTTCTTGGGGCTAGGAAATTCACTTTGTTATTTATATCAAAATTTGGTAATATCAGGGTTTAAAAAGCAAAATTCATAGACAAATTCAACTTTGGGACCAGAACAATGCCACCACTACCACCATCCACCAACACCACCATTTCTTCTATGACTTTTGTTACTATTTGAGTGCAATTCTTCGAATACTGTAAATAACTCAACATGAAATTCAAGGTATACCATGCAACAAACTGTTCCTACTATGTGAAATACTCATACTAAAACTCATACTCAATACATTTTTACCGTCAGTTCAATTCTGTGATGAAACTGCTATTTAGAGGAATTTCTTCTAACATATTAAAATGTAAATGTTGTCTCTTGTAATTCATGAAAACCAAAGATCATTTTATCAAATTGATACTATTTTTCACACAGTTTCATCTTTACATTTCCCCAAATTAAAGACTGAATCAAATATGCTAACTTTTCTCTACATATTGCCTTTGTATTTTCAGCACAGTTTTTATGTAAATAATTATGATGAGATCTTTGTCTAAATAGCAGCATTTAAAGTAAAAAAAGGTGGATAAATATATGGCTAAAATTATAATATTAAACATTCTGCTCATATTACAGCTGATATGATTGTGTAGTAATACGTTCAAGACATTGCCTGAATATTTGTCACTTTTACTGGTCTTGGCATGTAATTAAAACGTCTCTCAACACAATTTGACATAAAGAATATCAATATGACATCTGGACTTTGGGTCTTCTCTTTATAAGATTAGGACATTAATCTGTATATGCGCTTTTGATGTTCAAAGAAAAGTCAATAATGCATGGACCTGCGTTGTGAAGCTCGCCAACTCGATATTGATTACCTGTACAGTCACTCGATCATTGTCAAGTACGTGCAGCAGTCAAATGTCACAGGCATACTATTGACTTGTTTACCCTCATGTTTACTTGTTTACAACACTTTATAAATGTTTATGTTGCTGGTACTCACCATAATCTGAATTACAATAATGCTGCTGTGGATGTTTTGGTAGACAAGTGCAGGCTTGAACCAGGTTCAATTCCAGTAAACACCCCAAAACGATGACGAGAAATGCTACCACTTCCATGCCCCTCGTCTGGAGCTCCATGCTGCGATCTTACCGACTTCCAGTCGTATGTCGTTAGTTAAGCGTGTCTTCAGGCGTAGAATTCCAGTCGAATTAAATTACATCAGGCATCCCATTCAGCTGGATAGACTTTACAAACTGGTAGTCTGATATGAGAAGCAAGGAGGGAAACGGTTGAGGTGTAAGTTGGCGGTAGTAATGGTTCTGGAGCTGTCAAACGTATCTATCAGAGTGATGTTCAGATGGGTTGCAGTCCATGTATAAACATCTACCCCAAAGCCAATTGGTTGTTCTGTCTTCCAGATGTAAAAAAAAAAAGTTGTTGGTAAGAGGTACAATTGACGCGCGACAGCACGTGGAGCTAGCTCTCACTTGAATGGGCTCTGATACCAAACCGCATATCAAACAAAGTCAGCCAGAATAACAACTCCTACCAGCCCTTTGACTCAAAGCTGATCCTGTGAAGGCAAGATAGAGGAAGATGTATGGAGGCTGTCCCCCAAAGCCGCCTGCCTGCCAACAATAGAGATCTACACCAAGTCTGAGAACAAAAGAAGTCTTGTGGGTGGCACGCGCTGGGGTCGACCCCGCTTACTAGAGCTGAGCCGGTCAATACAGCCCGTGTATCTAATGTATAGGGAGTTTTTGCATGTGTATTCAAATGAAGTGTAGACCCGCTTGGGTCTTGAGTGGCATAGCATAGCACCTGGCCTGTAGTCTTTGTTTACCCACGCACACAACGCCACGCTTTCCACAGTCCACCTCCCAAACCCAAATGGACCCTCATAAATGGAGATAAAGTACTCTTAATCAGCCAACCAGAGAGCAGGAATGAAGGGCCGGTATTGGTGGCACGTGCCATCTACTTCTATACTTAAAGGACAATGAAACTGTTGTCTCTTAAGTAAGTGTGTTTTTTTTTCTACTTTTTCCTTCTCAGAAGAAAATGCCTTCACATTCAACAAGGACAAATTGTATTTATATATTCATATAACACACTTTCCTAACAAAAAATGTGAGTATTTTCATTATTGGAGTTATTTGTATTCCCATGATATATTTTATTGCTACCATTTAAGTTATCTCTAGAGTATGATGTTTTAGAAAATTGTTAAAATAAAAATGAAAGTGATTATTCCCTGTGAGTAAAGGCAGGTAGCATAAGTATTTCATTCATTATAACTTGTAAATGCTATAAACAGTTTAAAACTGCCATTTTCTGTGATACCGTACTCATTTTGGCAGCACCCTTTAATTCAAGCTCTTTGTAAATAGTCATTAACTACTGACTGCCAACATACAATGCAAACATTAATATCTAATCGCCCTTCATTGGTTCCTTATCTGTTTGAGGCGTGTGGGTCCATTTTCCCGCTCTCCCTCTCTTTTATCAAGTTTTTTCCCTGTTTGGCTTTGTGTTTATCACCGTTTTTTGAGTTCAAAGTCCAATGTTAGATATATGAGTGCCAAGAGTTGGTGACATCCCTGTGTGGAAGAAGACAGCTGGGGAAGATTAAAGGAAGGGTTTATTGAAAAGTGCTTGAAAAGTAATCCATTAACCTTAATCGATCCAATAGTCAATGATAGCATGTAGAACAGGACTGAATCCAGGATTTTTTTTTTTGTAGAGATATTCACATATAAGTTTTGTGGTTATCTTCTTTGTAATTTCATAAAGTAACAGCAAATTCCATTCTATTGACATCCCACATGCCCTTTTGCTTGTCATTTTCATACATTTTTTCATTTATGAGAGGACCTCTCTACTGCTTCTCCCATTGATTATCTATTGTTAACTGCCTAGTATTTCATTGGGGTACACTTTTTGTTGCTATCAGACCCCCCCCCCTTTCAAAAAAGGAAAAAAAAGGAAATATTTTAGTATTTGTAGTATAGAAATTTCTTACATTTGCCTGACAGTTGAAATCAATATAACAAACTTGTTTTTAGTGCACAAGGGCTTATGGACTCAAGCACCATGATATATTGACATATTCCTTCAGAGAATTGACAGAGTTGGTCTATGGGTTGTTGACATGGAGCAACTTTTCTTTTCCTAAGGGATTATATGTTTACCTTTGGTGTGCTTTTTACCGTGGTGACCACTGTAACAATACCACATTCTGCATTGATACAGTATTTTATCAACTCATATCTTGTTTTACAATTGTTTCCCATTCTATAATTATTAAAAGGGTAAAAAGTGTGACCTAATGTTATTACTTGGCTAATGTTATTTGTTTACTAAATGTTATTTATTACACTTTTGTACACTTTAAGTGATGAAAACATATACTTTCTGTATGTTTTACATCTAATTATCCTAAATAAATAAGTTTATGAGATGTTATGTAACTTCTGAAATATTGACAACATTGTAATCAAATTTATATTTCTAGAAAAGGGATACCATACTTTCATCCACAACTAAAAACAGCAGCCAAGTTTCTTCTCTTGCAAGGAAATACAAACATACATAATAAATCAGAGTAACAAACTAATAAATGTGACCTGTCACCACGATA
Source organism: Eucidaris tribuloides (assembly GCA_001188425.1). Lineage (NCBI taxonomy): Eukaryota > Metazoa > Echinodermata > Echinoidea > Cidaroida > Cidaridae > Eucidaris > Eucidaris tribuloides. The sequence goes on along the minus strand of JZLH01S0117279.1, from coordinate 16,343 downwards.
CCCTGATAAAGTCGCACATCTTTTAAAACATAAACAGTGAAATAAAAATACATTGGCTGAAAAATATGAATATATAAACTTTTGCAACATGTGAAGGTCATAAACCTTTTGATTTTTGAAGACACTTCACTTTCATATTTTACAACCCAACTAGGATAATTTCCACTTTTCTTAGCTTTGGGGTGTGCGACTTTATCAGGGTATCGTGGTGACGGGTCACAAATAAACAACCAACCAACCAACCAACCAACCAACCAACCAACCAACCAACCAACCAACCAACCAACCAACCAACCAACAATCAAGCGAGCAACCAAGCCACCCACCAAACCAACTAACCAACCCACCAACCAACAACCATAACAAACAATGCACAAACAAACAAACAATCAAACAAGCAAACAAACAATCAACTATTTTTGTTACAAAAATTTCTCCCAGGGACCATGCAGTTGCCATTATTGCCCTAAAAGTGGAAGCTTGCCAATTGAAGTTCGTTGCTCATCTTCCCTAAATGCTTTTAAATCCATTTTTATCCAGGTTAGAAGTGCTAGTATTTTGTGTAAAATTAAGTGAACTCTGAAATAGCACAGTTGAATATATTTTGTATAGTAGCTGTACTATATAGATTTATGCTTAATATTATTATTAACTAACCAACCAAACAATCAATAAACAAACATTACTAAGTGATACTAATAAGCACACACTAAAAGTAATTCATTCAATAAACCTGGATGTTGTGAGGGCAGTGACTCAACTAATGTTTTCTTCTTCAAGATGCTCTCCTTCCTCCAACAACACAACACAGTTAACCCGTTGCCTCCGAGATTCTGAAAATCCCATAGAGTTAACACAGGGCACATCCGGTTCCCGTAGCCAACGGGTTAAACATGGCTTAGTGATTTTATCTCAATGCCTAATTCCTTTTAATGAGTGATTGAATGTCTTGATGGGAAGATGACCATGATAGTTTTTATAAAAGAAAGCTTCCTCTTTTAATATTTAACTACCAAAAGTTACAAAGCGGAACCAGTTGGGTATTTTCCACTAACTCATTTGTTTTCATTTCCTGTTTCTGTATTCTTTTTTCATGTGACGTGGGGTGAAGTGGGATGGGAAAGAATGAAATTGAAGGATTAATCATACAACCTTAAACATTTTTTTGTGTGTGTGTGTGACAAACTTGGCAAGTCTTTTGTGCTTTGTTTCTGTACATGGATTTTACTTTATCTTGAAGTAATTAATTGGTCTTCATATGCAAATATTGGTCTGTATTGCTATTGAGACTTGCAGGATGACAGTCTTTGGGTCTGTTGTACTGGGATTACTGTATTCTGTAGTAGGGAAGTAGGACTTGATAATGATGGGATAATCCATGCCTTTCTGGGTTTGCCAATTGCACATATCAATAAATGCATTGTAGACAATGAGTAGGGATTTACTTATTTCTCTTAAATCTTAATTCTACCATTCCTATGGAACCAGCAAGTCATTCATACCTCCTATGCATGAGAGAAGAGTGTCTAAAAACTGCAAAATTACATAAGAAACCTGAATGTAGAAATGGGACAAACAGTTAATGACTGGATTAACCTGCATCTGATTGTAGTAGGTGTTAGTAGATTTCCTCTAGTACTAATTGACATCAATTGAAGTACTGTAGAGGACTAACAAAATAAAGTAAATACAGTACCACAGTAGATTTGATAATAAAGGGATTAAAGGCGTTGATTACAGTCAACTAAGACCCGATTTACACCAAGCTTTTAGGCCGGCCTCGGGCCGGCCCGAGGCCGGCCTAAAAAAAAAAAAAGCTTCTTTGGTGTAAATGCAAAGGAGGCCCGAGGCCCTCCCCATTTGGGACCCACCTCTGGAGGTTAGTCTCGGGCCGGCCGGGCCGGCCTCGGGCCGGCCTTATTCGGTGAAATTGAAGGAGGCCTTGGGCCCCCAATTCTGCCACGCGATGCGGCGCTGTTACGTAAGCTCATAATGCTCAAACAATAACCCGGACCGTACTTCCGCGTGTATGTAGCGTGCAGTCGTAAACGTGGAATCAAACCATCGAGGCGTCTCTCCATGACAAACATAAACCAACCAGTCGTTAAATTTGAAGAATAGACAACAAAATGACATGACCTATTACATCCGTTGTAGGGTATCTTTTTTTCTTTAACCAGTAATGTTGTACAAACTAATTATGTTGAAAATATTGCTGTTTACTTCACAGTCTCATTCCAACATTTTTTTAATCGACTCTCTTACGAGAGATTTATGTAGGGATGTTACACGTGCAACGTATATTAACGAATTGCGCACGAAAAATACTGCTTTCTTTTACACCAATGATACGGAGACACAATGCGACGAGTTTTGTAAAGGGGGCCTAATATTTGGTGTAAATGCACAAAATTGCGGGCCTCGGGCCTCCAATTTAGGCTGGCCCGAGGCCGGCCTCGGGCCGGCCTTTTGGTGTAAATCGGGCCTTATTGTGTCACAGCTAGGGAGGGATTAATGGGTAAAACTAATCTGTTGTTTGGGATTTACTTGACTTTAATGACAGGTGTACATAGTCTAGTACACAGACCTGGATGGTGATTCTCTCCATGTATACTTGTAATCTGTCATAATGCCATTAATCTCCTGGTTACATGTAGGGCCTACCTCTTTACCAGTGAGGCCTGTTTAGACATTATGTTATGTAAGTTGATACATGTCCCAAGATTTTACATTTTCATTTATATCCTAATTAGAAAAATATCCTTGTAGTGATTGGCCAAGGTTGGCTCACGTGACATAAAATAGTTTCACCACTAACCGAGCTCTGCCAACAGATAGATATCCCAGAATCGTGACGTCACGATATTAGTATAATTTCCGCTATACAGATATAGTGACGTCACAGGCCACTGCTCCATGACTCTCCGCAGCAGTGCGTGCGACGTGTATTGAAGTTCATGCATGTACCACGGTGTGACGTTCATGCAGCGCAGATCGCAACACTGCACTGTGCTCAAATTATTGTAGGCCTAAGTAGCAACTGATGGTGAATAGTGAGTGAGTTCATATTTTAATCAGACTTACTTTGCTCATTCATCACTATTAGACTTCATTGTTTTAAGTTTTTGATCTAGGATATAAATCAAATATACCATGCACTTTTTTCAAGGCACCAGTGGAAATTATGGATTCTCTTCGGTGACTGGCAGTATTTTCTTCGGGGCTGCACCCCTCAGAAATAGTGCTATGCCAGTCACCTCAGAATCCATAGTTTCCACTGGAGCCTCTCAGTGCATGGTATATTTGTTTATTATCCAGCAGAAATACAAAGTGAGTAGTTGAAGGTTAAATTTACAGTCCCACATTCAGGAAGAATATGTTAAGTAAATCTGCCAGTCAAAATGTATGAGTAAATGCCATAAGCAAACTTTAAACAATAATTGATGCCATGAAAGTGAGTAAACTCATTTGTTAAAGTGATCATGTTGTCAAATCCAAAGATGTAGTATATGTGAATCATTTGAAAACTAAAATGAAGGTCTCATCCACCAATGAACTTTTCCTGACATTTACAATGTATGGATGGCTTGATGCATTTGTTCAGTACAGTGCACTCTCGTTATAAAGAACACTGATATAACAAAATTTCCTTATAAAGAAGTAAAATCTCTGGCCCCATATCTTGGATTTCCTTTGTATTCTATTGTTTTTGCAACCCTGATATAAAGAAGAAACAATTTCATGGGTCCCAAGGACTTCTTTATAACGAGAGTGCACTGTACTATGATTTCTGCACTTGTGAAATGATCAAATTTGGAAACATTTGAATGTTTCGTTTTTTTAAATTTAAAATTCGCAAACTTATGTGTGAAATGAACAGACACCACAAGTTTTATTCAAGTGATATGCTAACATTGTGGAGCTTCAATTTAAAAAATTGTCAAACTTTGATATCTGAGCTACATAGTAGTGTTCAAATGGACAAATAAACACCCTAAAATACTAAAGATTGGAAAGTTACACTGCCAATGGCAAGTTATGCATGAATAAACAATTAAAACTCGGGGCGAGTTTTAATAACCTAGGTGTACACACAGTAAGTCTATGGGAGGAAATGGGCAAGTGAATCTGGTCAACTTACGATTTTCACTTTTTTGAAGCACTAAAATTTCATTTTGAAATACAATTTTTTCAGGGCTTCATTTTTAGACCTCCTCAAAGACACTGGTAGCATGGGGAATCAGGTGGCTCAGATTTTTTTAACTGTTGTAAATGTTAGCCAGTACCTTCAAGGGATTGTTATGTCAATAAGATGCTATCATTCGGCTGTTTATTGCTACATTTAAAGAGCTACTCAATATAAGTAAATAAATTAGTCAATGAAAGCTGAATGGTTTTCTTATTTCGTCAATTGTATGACAATGATATGACAAGAAATAAATGTTCCTTATTGGTGATCTATTTTTATGTTTTCTTTATTTTGCTGCATTTTATGTAATAGTTAATTCATCTTTTCCCCCCTGTACCTTGGGTGTTCAGACATTGTCTGTGTGAATGTAATTGCTTCCTTGAGGCCACTTCTGGGTGAAATCAATGAGAATTTATGAAGTTATGAAGCAACAAGTTCAATTAAGTCACTACCAAGTAAAGAATGGACAGTAATACCAAAAGGACTGGTTTTATAATCACTTTATTCAGCTGAATATAGCAAGCAAGTAAATAATTATCAAAGCAAACAAGTAACATGTCAACAAAATAATTATATTGTACAATATTTGTCATCACCTTGAAGTGGATAAATTCTGAAAGATGAACACTGAAAGTTGAAAAGTTAAGCCCCAGTCACACTGAATTTTTTTTATGGTAACCTCCATGAGACAAAGCAATAAATTAAGTCTCCCATAATTGTCAGAAGTTACATTGTATTGGACATGCATTTTTCCAACTTTACGAAGCAGGCATGATAATTTCAAAACTGTTATGTTGAAGATGTCCACTTTCATAACTTCGGAACTGTGCTGTCTAGTGTTAAATATTCTGATCTGGTTGAATTTATATTTATAATGACCAAATCCCCCCCCCCTCAAAAAAATAAATAAATGGATTAACACCCAGTGTCATTTTGCTTGTGTGACCAGTGTATTATTCCAAGTATAAAGTGACATGGTTTAACAATATCAAAAACAGTACAAGTTTCAGTTAACCCAACTCAACATACTTGAAACAATAGTAAATGGAATTGGTAGTGGTAGTACATTTAGTTCTGTAATTTTGACAGTAAGTCTGTATGTGTTAAAGAAATGTGATCAAAATTATCCACTTTTTAAAACGTGACCTATAAACAAGAGATAACTAGGTAGTTTGTTTCTATTTTACTGATCATATTATGCAGATGATTTGGTGTTTGTAAACACTTTGCATTCTGAACTCAATGTTTTGGTGTTTAGAAACACTTTACAATGTGAAATCAATGTTTTGGGTATTTATAAACAGTATACTTTGCATTCTGAACTCACTGTTTGCCAATAATTTGAATTTGTAGTATAGATAATAGATATATGGCACTTACATGAAAGAAATTCAAATACATGAAAGAATGAAACTGAAAAAAAGTCAAGTACATACAATACCCCACAAAGTATATGATATTAATACAAGTATATAACTTTCAAAACTACCATTAATATATACAAGTACATAATACACACATAATTTATATTTTACTAAAGTGTGGATCATTCTTGACTCTACTGTCCTATGATTTACGGAAACTCATCCATAAATATGTCAAAAGATGACATTATTTCCATTTGATTAATGAAATAGCCCAGTTTCTGACAGAATATGTTTTGTTCCTACCCTCTCAGTCTATCAACAATGGAGGATATTTCCAGCTTGATGGAACTTAAAAAATAGGCACCAGGCCTATAGAAATATTCTCATTGTATGATGGACTTCTTTTCATTACTTGTATTGTGCCTTGTGGAAAGGAGGGAGGGGTTTGGGATATAGTTGGAGTGCAAATTGAATACAGTATAATTATGGGAGAGGTTAGTTTCAGATTAATTTCAGAAAGCTCTGAAAAAAGTAGTTAGGATGTAATTTGGCAAGAAATATGAGCACATACACCAATAATTTAATTAAATCAAGCAACATTTTATTTCCTTCCTGTTCCTCTGCTATCTGTATGTGTTGATTGCGTGGTTTACAGGATACTTCACCATTATCACCAAATTGACTTTGAATGTGTGAGAAAATATATTTCATTTGTGCCAAGAAATTGGCCAGGAGATTAAACCACAAGTAATGCACACCTGCGTGGCTGTTATAGAAAAAAAGGAGCAATTTATGAGTGAGTTTTGTTTGTAATCCTGTTACAAACTCTTTGATTTTGATGTAAGATGTGCAAATCCCTTAGACCGAAGCACAAATTAATGACTGAATTGTTTGATTTCAGATCAAATACTTTATAATGTAGCTGAACAGGGATATATCGAATGCATGTATTATACCCTCCTTTGCCCACCCCCTCCTTGACATTTCGGAGCTGTAGGGTGCCGTGAATTACACACAGGGTGATATATACATGGATAACTATCATAGAACAAAGGAAGACACAAAAATATATAAGAAGATGAATCATTCAGATTTGTATTTACAAAAATAGATTTCTAGATGAAAAGAGGCTCATAAGAAAGATGAGAAATATTTATATATATATGTACATATTTATAATGCATATCCAACATACATACTTCAAATAGTAAATAGTATGGGGAAGAATTGAAACAAAAGAGAAAAAAAAATAAAGTAAAACATTTAAGGCCTGTAATTCAGGAAAGAAAGGGAAAACTTAATTTTATGTCTGTCAAAGTAAGGCTTTGAGAAAGAGTAAAAACATAAGAAGCGAAAGCAACAGGTAATTAGAACCATTGATCCAAATTAAGTACCCACATGAAATAGTAGATGTAAAGAATTATTAATCACAGTGAAAAAAAGATGAAGCTAAATTCATTTTCAAAATTAAGTTTAGACTCATTCTGCTTGCAACCGATAAGTTGTTGATTTTTATCTGTGTGAAAAAAAGTGACGCAGTTCTTATAGATTTAAGACAAAATTAGCTAACATTAAAAAAATATTTTATGTCCAGATATATGTTTGTCGATGGTATACTGCTAGCATCAAAATAAACTTAACAGACATTTAGACATTTTGTAAGTACTCTAGAACAGAGTCATTGAAACTTGGATCCTTTTATTGCACCCAAAGTTAAGTGCATTTGGTAAAAACTTTATCGCTCAAATTATGAAACTGAATGAAATGAATTCATGACAAAATACCTTCCAAACTTTAAGTTATGATTTAGACACCTAGGTTAAGCCTCCTTTAAGAATATGGATCACAAAGTTTCCAGAATAATGCATCTTGACAAAAATACATCACAGAGCTCATTGCTTCTTCAGTTCACATGTTTGTTGTAATAATAACTTAGTAATGCAAATCAAATTTCAAATATGTTCATGGTTTTTATTCATTTGAAAAAGAAATAAGATATGGGTAGGGCTTTACAACAAATGTGAGTGATTACTAGTAACTTGTAGAGTACTTTTTCAAATCTTATTTTCAATACTAGACTTTTCTCTCCAAAATCCTATAGAAACATACACAATTGTGATAATTTTCAAAATTTAAATCAAAGACATTTAAATCAAAGAAAGATTGGGGGGGACGTATTCTGACGCAATGAAAGTCATTTAAATATAGTGTCCAAATAATCATGTACATTGTACACAAGAATCGTTCGGCCATGTTGCATTCCTTCACGGCATGAAGGTCCTGATTCGGCTCTTTTGTCTTTGGCGTCTGCACCGCCTCAAGTCTCCCTTCCCGTACCAGACGCAGTCGTTCTGTGAGTTGCGGGTGCAGTAGGCATACTTGCTCTCACAGTCGTTCCTCAGCTGAGAGATGTCCCACATGCACGTATTGGGGACGAGCTCTGACGGACAGTACGGGCCAAAGCAAGGAGAGATCTGGAAGGAGGAAGGAAGAAGGAGAAGAAATCAGTGAGACATGTCATCCTTGATGAATGGGTGGGAGGTTGTGATATGGAGCTGCCAATTTTCATGCTTTAGGATTTTGAGAAAGAATTAAAAGTCAGACACCTACATGCATTCAGAGATTTTAAAACAAAAAACTGTGAAAGCTTAAAGCCCAATTTTAGTTTTGGCAATTTTTTTTATTTGAAAGGTTTCATGCCAAAGGTTGTATCACAAGAATAACAGATTCTGAAATGTCTTTAGTTTTTTGTTACAAATAAATGAAAATTCCGGGGGGGGGCGGGGGGGGCGGACCCAGATTTTCGACTATATTTGACATTTTAGCGTCCAAAAGCGTCATAAGGTGTTACGGTTATCTGAATTAGAGTCTGCTCTTTCTGATGAGGTATAACTCGATAGCCTAACACCTTATTAACCAGATGAATGCTATTATATAAATATTGTGACAATCTCGGGGTCCCCGCCCCCCCCCCCCCCAGTTTTTTTCGATTAATTAATTTAAAAAACTAAGACATTCAGAATCTTTTATTGGTGTGATACAACCTACAACCTTTGGGCATAAACCTTTCAAATAAAAGAAAAATCACCAAAACTAAACTTGCGCTTTAAACAAATTTGGCAAAATCATATTCAAGATATGAATTTTTAGCATTTCACTCATTCTTCATTGTGGGGGATTCTTACATTGGCAACTCTGCCACTCTTTGTGATGACAGTGCGGAAAACTCCCAATTGGATTAGTGCACAGATTTTGACTAAGATTCCTTTTTCTGAGAGGTCAGTTGAGATGGTGACCAAGGTCTTATACAGAAAAGCATGCAAACTCATTTTTGCTCAGACAAATTTGAATAAAAACCAATAGGAAATCAGATTTTTGATGAAAAGGAGAAAAGGTATGTCTTCAAAATAAGTGAAAAGTTCTCTGCACAAAAAGTAACAGAGCTGCCAATTTAGAAATCTTTCATATTGAAGATTGTGTAAAATGTTTAATGGCACTGTATAACAATGTTTCCATTTAAACAAAAAAGTGAGCTACATGATTCCCCATGCTAGTTGTGTATTTGATAAGGTCTGAAAATGAAGCCCTGAAAAAATTAGAGTTCAAAATGATCATTACGTGTTTTAAAAGAGTAAAAGTGATTGAGAGACCAGTCCAGTTTTTCCCCATAGACTGCTGTGTTGCAAATTTTTCTATCGGCCAAGAATAATTCATGTGCCAGTTTTTAGTTGTATATATTTTAACAGTGTCAGCATAACTGTCTGAACTTTTGTGTTCTAGGGTGTTTATTTGTCTATTCAAACACTGTCAGATATGTCAGATAGCAAAGTTTAACAATTTTTTAAACGGGTCTTCCACAATGTTATATAGTGTCTTTAAAATTGATAATATGCAAATGGTTCAGCCAAATTTGTGCAATCTTCCATGTTCTTGCTCTTATGCATCCTCTGAATGTTCATAGATGTCCAAATTTCATTCTTCAGTAAAATCATAAGGTATGAAAATTGGCACCTTTGTGTTGTCATCATGAATCCTATAGTCAATTTTATGATCAGTTTCCTTATGATTATGATGTTGATAGAAGACTATTGGTATATAAATAACTGACCAGACATAATTTCACCTTAATCTCACAAATTATAAAAGAGCTAAAGGCATAATTTCTGTGGTAAAACGTGTGTAAATTAATATGACATTGCACATGCATGTTGAAGTAGCTGTCCTTAAATTGTCTGGATTCTAATCTTGTCCAGTCAGCCTGGTTGACAGCTATGATAGAAATTTCCCTCCGATGCTGCTGCGGTAAGCCGCTTCCTATCATTAATGCTTGTTTCATAAATATTTACCTTAGTGACCATCATGTAACAGTTACATAGTACAGTCTTCTTGTCCATGCTAGCTACAGCTAGTAGCTGGACTGTTTCATGGTAAAAATCATCATTTGGCGGAACCTGACAACTTCTTGCATTTATTCAAAATCTATGTGGTCATCACTTTCATTATTGTAGTGTTCAAACTTACATCATCAAACTCGTATCTTTCTCTTTTCTTGGTTATTGTAGTCAATATGAATATTCATTTTGTACATTCTGGTAAGTTGATTAGTCCCTTTCAATTTTCAATGTATTTGAATATCAATGCAACCAGACTGTCATGACTTGTAAATAGAAAAAAAAATGAAGTGTGTGCAATTAACTCCTGAATTGACACTGAGAAACATCAGTTTGCTGAACCTGTTTTCAGTTTTGGAGTAGCTACCCAGCAAGGCAAAAAACAATAAACAAACAAACAAACAACCAAGCAACCCCCTTAAAGCCAAGCAAAAACCCCCAAAACACACAAACATGCAAATAAACAAACAAACAACAACAACAAAAACTTCCAATCTGTTTATTGGCCTTTTCTAAGTTTTTAATATGGGATAATTTCAGTGTGGTATGTTTGATTAGCTCTCCTTTTAGGTCATGAATCTATAATAATACCTCTTGAAGTGTTATTAGACTGATGTTGAATTTTCACTAAGTCACTTCCTCTTTATAATCATGAGGGTCTCAGACACCCAAACAGGCTACCATCATGTGACTGAAGATGTCCGGCATTATCATATCACCCTCCATTGTTTTCTACTGACTGCAGGAACTGTCTCTGAGACGTGTTGTTTTTCACACTTGTCTAAAATTTGCCAAATCACCATGTATTTTTGGGTCAGAATTTTTGTATCAGATGAAAGGATTCATTATGAAGAAATACCAGTAATTAAACCTGTTCATTTCAAATAATTTGAAAGTGTAGTAGATTTCAAATTGAAATTTAAATATATAACATGCCAGTAACATTTTTTGGGGTGATAAAAAGTACAATGTATAATTTTTTTCTGTAATTCATTAATGGCTGTACATTTCTACATTACTTGGCTCTTTTAACTATTTCAATGTAGCCATTGTAATCATCTATGGTGTATAGGAATGGTTCAAATTAGTCTGGGGTCAGTTTCCTGTACACAGTCAATATGTCATTGTACACATTTATGGAGAGCTCCCTCTTGTGCTGATGTACGTCCATTTTATCCTTCATCATAATGCTGCTGTGCCAGTTTGCAGTCACTGACATATTTCAGTTCGGGTTATATACAGGGTGGCCCAGAAAGAATGCTACGAGTATGATCGCTAATTTCTTCACCATTATTGGCAAAATGTCATAAATTTTTATTTCGTTGGTTAGAACATTCTTTTTCCAATAAAATGATACCAAGATCATTGATTTTGAGTTGGGCGTTTTGATTCTAGGGCCATTTTTCGGAGGCAATACAATTTCCCAAATTTGCCAATTTTTCAACAGCGGCAGTCATCAGAACGCCTAGATATTCTGGCCTCTGGGCTTGCCATACCATACAAACCGCGATGACAATGGAGGTGTAGCTAGATCTCTTCTTGATGAAAACTGGACTGCCTCGCTTTCATAAAGAAAGACGATGCTAGCTACACCTCCATTGTCATCGCGGTTTGTCTGGTATGGCAAGCCCAGAGGCCAGAACTATCTAGCGTTCTGATGACTGCGCCTGTTGAAAATTGGCAACTTGGAAATTGCATGCTCCGAAAAATGGCCCTAGAAGCAAAACGCCGACTCAAAATCAATGATCTTGGTATCATTTTATTGGAAAAAGAATGTTCTAACCAACGAAATATAAAATTTATGACATTTCAATATGGTGAAGAAATTAGCGATCATACTCGTAGCATTCTTTCTGGGCCCACCCTGTATACATTGTATTGAAATCAAATTGTGTCTGTGAATTTCATACTGTGCAATTGTAGTTCTGTTTGAAAAAAAGGAAGAAAACTGATTGAACCTTGTTTATAAATGTTAGGTAGCTATGCTTTCTGTTGTGTTTAACTGTTACCTTGCTACGTTTACCAATTTGTACAGATAAAAAAATGTCATGAAAATGATGAACATTGATTATTTATCCCTCCTAATCTTCTTTCTCAGTACAATCCCCTCCTGACAGGTCCATTACGTGATTCACACCCCCTAAGCATGAAAGAACATGTCATTTTTAAAACGGCAAATTGAATAGTCATCCTGGATTGAAATGTGGTAAATAAAGAGTTACACAGAGTATATTAAATCAAGGATTTTTATTCTAAAACAAAAAAATGCAGTAACTAATTGTTATGAATATGTTTGTGTATTTGTGTGATTCTTTTCCAAATATCATGTCTGTGAGTATAACTTCAATAAATCCAGTGCTCAAATTGTTCAAGTACATTTTTTTTTATTATCCCCTAGAAAATTGATTTCAAGTATATTTCAAAGTCCAGTAAATCAGTGAAGAGCTTCAAAGAAAAAGAAAATGGCAATTTTTAGATTCTTTTGTCAAATTGGGTGATTTCAAGTTCGGTGTTGGTGTTGGTGTTGGTGTTGAGGAAACAAAATTGTCTGCTAAACCGAGCTGTAACACCAAGCTCGGTTTAAGCAGACGATATCGATTGCACTATCGATTGCACAACACCGAGTGACGTCACGCACAATTCATGGTGTTGGCTGAAAGTTATGCTGATTGCCGAAATTTTTGGACAAATGTTACAAAATGACACCAAATCAATACTGCCTGCCACAAAACTTGTATGAATCTGAAAGGAAAGTTACTTTTCTCTATTCTCATATGGAAGTTTAATATAAATTTGGCGAATTATGTTACTTTTAAGGGGAAAAGGTAATTTCCGCGGTTTGCGTCGCACGGTGAAGCTTTCTCCATAGCCAACACACACGAGCATGTCAGCTCTGCCAATAACAAGACCAACACTAACAACAACACCAAACTTGAAGTCACGAATTTCGTAAACCCCAGGGTTTAGTGTTGATGAATGGGAAAATTACACGTAAATCACAAACACCAACCACGGTACTCGGTTCAGCAGACGATATTCAACACCAGCTTCAACACCAATTTCCGGAAGGACGTCATATTTTTTGAGGTCAACCCGGACACCAGGCCTGACTTCAAGTAAGGTGTTATAGCCGGTGTTAGTGTTCTTACAACACTAACACCAGATTTCAACACCAAACTTGAAATCACCCATTGTGCATGTGGCATGATAAATAGTGACGGAGTCAGACTTACATTACAGTTGCCACACTGTATCTTGTATGTGTGTTTGATCCCTTGTCGTTGCCTCTTGGTGAGGTTCTTGTAGCCAGCCACCCAGTTACACGTTGACAATCTCAACTCAGCATTGGAGAAGAATCCTGGGAGAGGAAGGGGAAGAGGGGGGAGGGGTAGAAACAAAGGAAGAAGGAATGCAAATAAAGGATGATTGTTAGATTTTTTGACTGATTGACACAACCATGATAATATGTTTCTTTTGTTTTAGACAGATTAAAGTGAAACTGAGTGTGTATTAAAATGTTGGCAAACCAATGACAGGATATCACATCAATTATGTTTACTTTGTTTTTCAAATGTGTCTCGGCAAAATGGGAGGAAAATGATCCCTCACCTGTAATAAGTATAGAGTGAATAAACAAGTTAACCCATTGGAGACTAAGTACGAGTTAACTCGTGTTGGAGTCTATGGAAAATGCGTGTTATAGTGAAATCAAATTGTCTCCAATAGGTTCATGAAAAAAAATACTAGTAAACAAATAAATAAATAAATAAATAGATAATGAAATAAATAAATAAATAATGAAATAGATAAAAAATGAAAAACATAAATAAATAAATACATAGATACTGATATAAGATAGATACAATTAGAACAAAGAACACATAACCTTTTCATCTATTCTGTAACTCACCATGGGGAGGGGTAGAACCTTCCACAATTGAGTAGCTACCATAGTCAATTTTAGCAAATGTCAACTGTGAACTGTGGAAGAAATATGTACACAAGGACAATTATGGCCCTCCCCCCATATTTTTTAAACTGAGTGTTTAAAATGCTATCCAGAAAGATGGAGGAAAAGGATATGTATAAGACAGGTACGTAGTTGCATAACCTTTAGTCATTATTGTTAACCTTTTGAGACTGAGCTAATACTAATTGACTTTACCTTTAACAATGCAAGTTTCTTGTAGGAAGTGGGAGTGTTAGGAAAGAGTGTTTACAGCCATCACTTTCAGTTACAGTAAGGAAATCCTTCTCCAATTTCAGGCCAACACTTTATACAGGTGTGTGGGGATAATGTTTTTGATACTCCACATTACAGGTAACGGGAGGATTGGGATGGGGGCGACATTTAACATTATTATTTTTGGTTGACGGGGGAATAGATCTTGGCTCCATGCCTTGACCTACAGGAGTCATGACGTAGGTGTGAACCATCTTGATCTATCTCTTTGGTGGTACACGCCCTGTCAGGTAAAGACTTTGATAAACTCATTGAAGACTGTTTGATTTTGCTTTGACACTTATTTCCCATGGACCTCATGACGAGATATCTCGTCTCTTGCCTTCAACGGGTTCAGAGGGCAGGAATTCTGTTTGTTGTTGTTTGCTTGTTATTCAGGTGGGAAAACATGCTACATCACCTACCTTAGCCTCCAAGTTGTTGAACTTTTATGCGCTCATCTATTATTACTGCAAGCGCTACAATAAACCTATCTAGTAGGTTGAGCCCTGTCAACCATCAGTCCTGCCCCTTTAATTTCACACACATGAGACTCCTGAGCAGATTTGGTTGTGCTCCAAGCATGTAATTAACAAACCTCTAAAACCATATTCGCAAAAAATTATTAGCCCTAGATCTCATCTGAAAATCAACTAAGAGTAATCTCTAAGGCCAAATTTAATTGCCGCATATTATGCTTGAAACTAATGCACTTGCCTGTTTTTCGCGCGTTGACTTCTCATTTAACGTCAAACTATATAGTCTGTATAACTTTCTGAGCTTTTACTTTTTGTTTTTATTTCATTGTGTAGTTTTTAGGACTGAATTAATTCTTATGCATGCATTCATTAAATTTTAAGCCACTGAGTGTAAACTCCATTCTGCCATGCCTTTCAAACCAGCAAAGTAAAACGGGCTTTTTCTATATAAAAACAGCAACTTTGACATGATGAACATGGTGCACACATGTATAATTTTAAAAGAAAAAGTACACAACTGACACACAAGTACCTCCATACAGTAAATTGTGCAAATCAACAGTACAGTCTGTCTCAAAAAAATGGTCCAAGGGAAAATAATTTTTTTATTATATGGGCAATTCCATGATTAGTTACGTTACACTTTATGACAAACTTCACTCAAAATTTGGCTCTTACATGAATATGCTTTGATATTATTTTTTCTGTTTTGGTACTGTCAGTTCTCTAGACTGGCACCTACTTCACAACATCAAGGAAAATCATGAGACATGTTTCAGTGGGTAATAACAAGAACTTTAATTATGGTTAGTTACGTTACACAAAGAGGACATGGAAAAAAATGACAAGTCTTTGTCCTCATAGTTTCCCCAACCTGTTTTCCACTGAAACAAACTGTGGTATTCATGCTATTTCTGGTGTCGTGATAAGTCATTTGATATATAACTTATTGATAAAAATCTTTTTATTTTTAACTACAACATCAAAAACATGGTTAGTTACGTTACGGTTAGTGACGTTACATTTTGTCCATCCACATAAATTTGCGTTTATTCATGTCTTTTTCAGATTTAGTATGCATATGTGGGGCTTTATTACTTTCAACACAATAAGAAGAGGCTATTGGCATGGAAAAAACTGCAGAATAAATAATAGTTTTTCATAAAACTGAGATTTAGTCACACTAGTCCCACATGTGGTATTTCATGTATGGTTCTGATTCTCCTAGAGGGTGCTGTTGAAGACGTAAAATTTAGAGTGGAAATGATGTCCCCCATTGTTTCTTCATGATTCATACCCATTCAAACCATTAAAATGTAATATGATTCCAGATAGAGCAATTTATATAATTTGTGATTTGTCCAATAATTCATGGAATTGCCCATATGAAAATCATATACACCCTAGTTATGTTGAGTATTGTCATGAAGCTATAAGACCATACATTCCAATACAACTTATTTCATTTCATTTGGTTGTATCAATCGCGAGATATATGGATTTTTCTGCAATGATGCAAAATCGTGTTTGTCCCATTATACTGTATGCGCTATACATATACATGCGGGTTCTGCATATTGTTTAACAAAGAACCCCACTGCGAGTGTGAAGAAGTATTGTGTAATAGTTCAATTTAGCTGAACGAACAGATTTTTCAGGTTGTACATTTGTCATTTTTTTCAGGTTGTACATTTG
>JZLH01S0117273.1:43634-59652 GCA_001188425.1 Eucidaris tribuloides | reverse complement strand
TCTTCTGAAAAATAAATACTGTTAATATCTTAATCACTCATTGGTCGGATAGCGTTACAGCTACTCTGAGTTTTTTGTTAGTTAAGGCAACCTTCGTGAATGAAAACTCTTTCGAAGTTCATAAAATCGCTAGTTTTAACGCAACGCAACCCTAGAACTACATGTATAGGATTTATTTACGGGGGCTTGTGAAAGAGACAGTGTTATCCCGTCTATTAACGTTTGAGAGCTGCTCAAAGTCAATTACATGTTATAGAAAAAGAAGAATCAAATGCAAGTCTACGAACAAATGGATGACTCGTTCGTAAAGGAGACGGTTGTTTTTATTGCGATGGAATAATTTACGATTAGTTTCACTCAACTGTGATGCATCCATTCACTATATCAAGCAAGGTACAAGTTCCAAATTAATTTGGAGCCATTTGACCGATTGCTTGTACACACTGCAACACGTTGTAGAATAGTGCTGTCATTAATACACGTTTAGTTAGTTTCCATGGAAAAACGAAATGATGTTTTGAACTGTGATAACAATTTGGATCAAACAACAATTATGTTCTGCTCAAATACAAAAATTAATACTAGCTTTCCAGAC
Source organism: Eucidaris tribuloides (assembly GCA_001188425.1). Taxonomy (NCBI): domain Eukaryota; kingdom Metazoa; phylum Echinodermata; class Echinoidea; order Cidaroida; family Cidaridae; genus Eucidaris; species Eucidaris tribuloides. The sequence continues at coordinate 59,057 of JZLH01S0117273.1, read as the reverse complement.
AATAAAACATCAGGAATTGTATGCAAATGAGAGGCAAGTTAGTATATATTTGCAAACAAAACTGACAAATGTGGAAAAATTGATAAATTATGAGAGAAGTTTTGATTGAATAGTATAAATTTAGGACAATTTTCCAAGCCGTCTTATATCCTTATGCTGCTGTTTGGTAGAATTGTTTATTATGTATGTTCCATGTTTATTTGAAGCATAATTTTGTTGTTGTAAATGATATGCTCGAATTCAGAAAACGTTTATAACTGTCCATGTACATGCATTATATGTACTTTATTTTGTTGTAGAATGCATTCAATTTTGTTGTCCGGGAAACAAGAAAGATACAAATCAAATCGGTCGATGTTCAAATATATTCGTGGGATGGGGCACACTTACTGAGTTTCGGAGTTTGGGAACGAACCTGCTAACGAAGCAGATATAAGAAGTTTTCGACACATACATATATGATCCACGCAGATCACGCTTTGGCCCGATGTTGAATTATATCTATATGAATAAGACGTATCTGCCTTTATCGTTAACAGATGAGTGCGAAAAACTGTCTTGTATCATGATGACATAATGTTCAAGTTTATAAGTTTGCACACAACATGAATAGCAGTGTCGTGGTTTTCAATTTAAAGGAAGATTATAAATTGTGATTCGTCGTAATCATTATATCATCCAAACTGATGACACTGCTACTATATACGGCGTTAAATCACAAAAAAGTAAGCGTAATTGAGCTGTACCACGCATACTAGACACCGATATTGTAGATACTGATACCAATAATCAGTCGATAATTATATACTATATAAAAGATGTTCTTATGATAATGACTTTCATTAAAGAACACACACCGTGCATTTGTATTTTGAATTGAACTCATTTACACAATTATGTGGGTTCATCATTCAATTAATTTAATCGAGGTAAGTGTTTTGAACATCGGTGTATTTCAATTTGTAATTGGTCACAACTTTGATGAATAAGCGCTGTCCGCTCTTGTGAAGTTCGCTACTCGAGGCGCCACGGTGATTTCTACGAGGCATCCTTATTATCGCTCTTATCCCCGCAATATACACCGCTCGTTGAAACGGATATTAGTAGTTTCCATTTTCTCGACGTGACCCGATAATGATCTGATGCGACGGCTAAGTGACTATCCCTGTCGTTAATTACATAAAGTTTGGTACTCCGACCAGACCGGTCGTTTTCATTTGACAAAGCAAAAACGGACCGAATTTCATGAAAGCAACTTAATAAATTGCCCGGACCAAACGACAGATATAGTTTAAACGTATAAATGAAAACGATCACACTGATGACTTGAAACGGCGTTCTCTGAATCTGACGGGGATGTATTATGAGCTCACCGTATCGGCTCATCATTGTGGATTTTTTTATCCATTATGACAGAATATAGGGTTTTATTCTAGTAGGAGTGTCAGTAATATTGTCATATTGCTCATCCGCGACGTCATTTTCACATATCCGTATAAACACTTTCCTCATCATTGAAGACAGGGTGTACGGCACTCGATAGATACATTAGGTCCAAATCCTCTTCCCATCTAGGGCATTACACGAATGTAGAGAGTGTTTCTAGCTTGAGAAGATCAAAGAAGTCACCGAAGCGAAGTGGACTTTTGATTTTTACTTTGTTGACGGGGCAGCTGTCCTTTAAAGAAATCTGGATTATCCGAAAGCACTAGAAACTAAGATTGTGTCATAATGAAACAAACGTCTACTTCATTAAACATGTCTGATATCTGCACGATCACTAAAGAGTGACGCGCAGTCGAGATTTTAGCATTTTCCCTCCCATCGTCGCCGGAAAGATGCCGAATATTCCTTCTCTTTACACCCATATTGTCAATTACCTAATCGCAAATGATGTTTGTATAGTCTGTGCGTGCGTATACATGTATGTGTGTGTTTGTGTTTGTATATGCTCTATGTTTAATTACCTTTGCGTTTAGGCACTATAAAGCTATGACATAATTCATTTAACCGATAATATGATGGTAAACAAACAGACACACGGACACAGACACACACGCACACACACACACACACACACACACACACACACACACACACACACACACACACACACACACACACACACACACACACACACACACACACACACACACACACACACACACACACACACACACACACACACACACACACACACACACACACACACACACACACACACACACACACACACACACACACACACACACACACACACACACACACACACATGTGAGTGAACTCGAGTGCACCAAACTTAGCATTTCATAACGTCATCTATCCTCGTATCTATCCATCTGCCTGACTGTCAATCCATTAATCCATTAATCTATCAATCCATCTATGTATCGTTTGTAAAAGGGCGTAGGCTTGGGTGCACTGGGCGCACGTGCACCCCCTTGAAACACAGGAGTTCCACCCCTGGCGAACAAAAATAAATTTGCACCCCCTTTTCTACCTTCAACAACTGATTTTCTAAACTTTAGTTCCACCTCCCGAAGATGTGCAACCCCATGCCACTTTAGTTCCACCTTCCCAAGGTGTGCACCTCCCATGCCTTTTTAGTTCCGCCTCCACAAGATGTGCACCTCCATGCCTTTTTAGTTCCACCTTCCCAAGATGTGCACCTCCCATGCCAATTTAGTTCCATCTCCCCAAGATGTGCACCTCCCATGTCACTTTAGTTCCATCTCCCCAAGATGTGAACCTCCCATGCCACTTTAGTTCCACCTTACCAAGATGTGCACCTCCCCCATGCCACTTTAGGGCCATCTTCACAAGATGTGCCCCTCCCCATGTCCCTTTAGTTCCACCTCCCCAAGATGGGCAACCCATGCCACTTTATTTCCACCTTCCCAAGATGTGCACCTCTCCATACCACTTTAGGGCCATCTTCCCAAGATGTGCACCTCTCCATACCACTTTAGGGTCATCTTCCCAAGATGTGCACCTACCCATGCCACGTAAGGGCCATCTTCTCAAGATGTGCACCTCCCCATACCACTTCAGTTCCACTTTCGCAAGATGTGCACCTTTCCATACCTAAACCAGCCCATAGCTGTGATGATCCTGACAAAACATGACAAAGACATATCAATCATCATTACAACCTTTAGTACAAGAAAACTGCTAATATTCCTTTAAAAAATGAGAACTTTAGTGTGGATTGATGGTATTATTAGTTCTTAAACTGAAGTGATTAATTGATGAATCATCACATGATGGTTGTATTTAGATACATCACTGACGTTTACAGTATGTGTCTGTATACTAGATTGGGAACACGACATTATAATCTTAGTATTTCATATCTTTTTATTTCTGATAAGAGCAAAAACAAAACTTTAGATTCATGATTTCTGTTTATTAAGGTGTGAGTTTTTTTTTATTCTTGATGCGACATGGTGACTATACTCTGTCATCGTCGCGTCGTCGTGAGTGACACGTTCAGCCCCAAATGCCCGTCGGCTACCTTACAGAGACGTTATTGAATTGTACGTAGATAAACGTAAAATTACCGTCGATCAATACCTAGCCGTACAACTTACAATGAAATGAAATAAGATTAAACGCTCTTAAAGAAGGATCGCATAACGCTGTTTATTGTTTCCTAATTCCCAGACGATTTTCGAATTGATATAGCTGCGAGCCACTCCACGTCTTCCGCGTCGTGCACTGAATGATTGGTTGGCTCGGTCAGTCTTAGAATCTTTATTGGAGAAAAGTGAGCTGATTAGAATTACTTCCCGCCTGAGGTCTTCCAGCGCTGTTCCGGTTGTTTTTACACGTGGGATTCACCTGCGATAATTTTACTCTTAACATTTATTTCGACGGTCATTTAAGACTGTGTCTATATGTTCGCGACGTTGCCGGGCCGCTCGCTACACATTCTCCAAAGGTTGATCTGCAACCAGTCCCTCTACTGAAAGATTTCATGTCTTCACGATTTGCACACCCAATGAAATGGCTCACAGAGGGACTCAAAGTAAAATAAGATTGATGCGGACAATATTGACAATATATCGACTCGGAGGCGTCATGGCTTAGTGGGTAAGGTTGTGGCTCCCCGATTTAGAGATCCCCGGTTCGAATCCCGCCGCGGCCGGCGTTTGTGTCCTTGGGCAAGACACTTCATTTGCATTACCTCTCTCCACCCAGGAGTGTAAATGGGTACCTGAGAGGACTGAGAAAGTCATGTATGAATGAATTAGCCCCTGAGCGTATACAGGCAGCCGGGAGAGGAATACTCTCCAAGGAGTGGAGATGGCGCACAATGTGCAGGCTTGGCATGAGTCCATTGATCGGGGGTAATGTGTGAAGTCGTGTGAAGCAGCGTTTACGTAGTGATACAAGACTATTAACCTTCACCTTTGTCTTTACAAAAATAATAATTCAAAACAAGAAAAGAAAAAATATCAGGGAGAGCAAATTTCACTTAAAGTTAGAGATTCTCATTTACAACCCCCCCCCCAACACAACAAAACATTATTCCTGTCCTTAGGCTTATTATAAAGGATATGACTGTGAAGTCTGAAGATCAGAAATTACCTACATTTTGAAAAATGAGTAAAAACCAATAGTTGTATGTTCCATTTCTGTGCTGGCATGTGTTAGGCGCAAAATGAATGCAAGGTCATCTTCGTACATGTATTGCATCTATTGCACTTATTTCTCAGTGGCACTGTCCATAGAGGTAAAAAGAGACCTGCATAAACTGTCTAAAATAGACTAGACTAGACTAGTACTACTAGTAGAATTTTTGTCACGAGAGACAAAAAAAATCAAATCGAAGTCCAATGTTTACTATAATTCCACTAAAACTGCGTTTCAAGCTCCAACACTTTGCTGAAGCTTCTTAAATAGCATTTTCTTCTATATACCAGTGTATTTGCACAACCTTAGATTTTAGACGTGTAAACAAGACACCCGGCCTTTAATGAACGTAAAACAAGTTTGGGTTATTGCAAACATCATAAAAAGGGACAAATTCATTTTCCGAATTGAAATTTTATTTTAAATGAGTATCAAAGTAAAGTGCGATGGTAATGTAGTCTTTGGATCAACGTAGGGAGCTCCCTCACAACTTTACCTTCCGTTACCATCACGCCTTTACATTAATGTATCACCTACACTCCATGGGGAGTATTCTGACCCAACTGCCACTAAGGCGATGAAACCAATTTGTGTATAAGTTTTTAATTTTCTCAAAGGCCCACTGTACTCTTGGGTAGAGAAAAGTATCACGTGTGACATGTCTAGACCTGGAGGAAAGTATTGCAGGTGAAATATCTAACCCAGGGACACAAACGTTGCGACGAGACTCGAACGGGGGATCTTAAGTATTTGAATCCACTACCTTATCCATTAAGCCAAGGCGCCCCCGCCCGTAACGAAAGTGTAACGAAAAAAAAAATCATTATAAGTGTCCCAGCAGTTGCCACTACACATCTTGACTTAGTATTTCTCACAGTATCTTAATAACATTTCAGTAGCGATGGGCATGAAAAAAAATATGATAATTTTATCATAAACCTGATCTGTGGAAACTGATAACACTGCCTTAAAACGAAACTGGAAGATGAGTTGACACTTAACACTTTGTGTGCTAACGGTGCACCGTCTCGAACACGTGTAAGCTTAATGGGGATACTAACGGTACACCGGTTTGCCGAGAAAACAATCAGTATAAGGCCCCTATACCTCTAAATTTGAATGATAATCGTCACTCGAATTCGTGTAAATGAAAGTATTTCGTTAAATTAGGGCACATTGAACCAACTAAATTATTCAAAATGTTTTGTCTTGATAATGTTTGGATTTTTACAGAAAATCAGACATTTTTGAAAGGTTGTAGACATAAGTACGAAGCAATCCTGTCTCTGGTTATTACACCTAGATATTTAGGCTAGCCACCAACGTGTTAATTTTTCAAGCAATGCAACTATAAAAATATCATGCTTGTTGTATGCGATGTTCGAACATTTGTAGAACAACAATGGTGGCTCATAATACTTCGTAGTTTAATAAGGTATTTAAAGTGACATTTGAAACTGATTTAGCATTCTTTGTTTCTGTTCATTTTTGTTATAAATATCTATTGATGTCTGTTTTCGTATACGTTCATAAATGTTCCATGTTTTATATGTAAACTGATTTTTGTTGAACTTGCCTGAATGTATGAATTTTATGTAAAATATTGTAAACTGATCCTGTCAGCTTTCAGACTGCTGATCTGTATTTTTTTTTTTACCAATAAATAAATAAATTTGTAATAGATAAATGAAAAAAGTAACCACTTATATTCAAAACGTTCCTGTTTGGGGCAAAATGATATTGCATTTACGTTTAAATCAATAATGGGAATTTTTTTAAAAAGTAACTTCAACTATACGAGACAGAAAAAAATTGATTACTTGCCACCTTCAGTACGTGATTCAATTATTTCTGACTAACCTATGTCAACTTTCTCAGAAAAATAAAACACAAGACCTTTGGGAAAAAGAAGAGTAGTTACCATTTTTAATATGAGATCATAAACTGTGTTTTATATACCAGGACTGGCTAAGGATTATTTCCTCAAATGTTTGGAAATGAACCAGACCACGTGATGATATGAAATATTTGTAGTATGTACGATCACCAGTGCATGAATAAAATAATACTACATGCATTATAAAGTACGATAGTTGTGCAAAGCTCCTTGAAAGTGTTAGAACTAGGACGTCTTTCTCACATGGGATCGACGGCATTCCATTCCCTCTGGATTTGTAGGAATTAGAGTGACAGGTCAGGCAGTACTTTATCATCTCAAAATTAGAAATGAGTTGAAAAACCCCGGAAATTGTTTATGCAACATTGTTGGATTATGCTATTTTCACGCAAACAAGTCCCATGATCAATCCCTTGGAATAAAGCGACCCAATTAATGGGGGGTATATTATATATTTCTCTCTTGGTGCACTCCAAAGGGAACACTGTATGATTCTACACACAAACCCATACACATACATGAACACACATACACAAATAAACACAACACACATGCACACATACACACACGTACACACATATACACAAACATGCACATACACACATACATACATACACATACACAGACACACGTACACACAGATGCGCGCACATACGCACACACAAACAATCACACACACACGTACACACCCAAACACACATATATACACATATATACACATACACACAAACACACACATACATAATTTACACACATACACATGATACACTTACTTTTCAGCAAAAGGACACAAAGTCACACACACACACACACACACACACACACACACACACACACACACACACACACACACACACACACACACACACACACACACACACACACACACACACACACACACACACACACACACATAAACACACATATGGAGAGAAATTGTCATATGTATATAATTTATATTAGGCCAATAGGAGTTTGTGCTTGGCATTTATTTATATTAGTTCCAGTTCATGCACCCACATTTTTGACTACGTATTATTTATTAATATGAAGCAAGAAATGCAAAAAATGCTGAATTTTCCAGATGTTCTGGTAACTAGACCACGCAGTACTTTATGAAGGAATAGGAAATTTGATGACGTAATGTATTGTATGGAATATCTCAGTACTCAAAGAGTTCAAACGTGCACTTCCACAATAAACCCTTCCCGGTAAATTAATTTGTAAATTTTCTTGTCATTCATCATGTTCATGGAAAAATTGGTTCCGGATCTTCCTGTTTTTATTATTTATATCCATTAAAGTTCTCCTAGTTGCAAGCGTTTGCGAAATACATCATTATCACTACATTCTATTATCAAGCCACAATTCTCCATTTATCCTCGAAACATGGGTGTCAATTCTGAGTCGCTCGAAAATCACGTGGTAAAAAAGGCGGGAAACAGACATCGACGTAATACATATTTTGGGCAACGCGGGAAATCGAAAGCGCACGTCTAGTGTCTTCCGTTATTAATAATGAAGACATTATTTACCGAGACTTAGAACTGGGTTAATCACTCCGATGAATTATCTCCCCGAAATAATCATGAGAACACAGGCTTCATCTCCATCGAATGAGCTTCCGGAATGAGATTTACTATCGCGGATGATGATGATGATGATGATAATAATTTGGACTCATTTTGAATTACCAAATTGACCCAACTTATAATTCGCGTTCTCGCTGTCTTGTCGTGTGTTCATTCAGATTGTCTTGGCCTGACGAAGAATAATGAGGGAAACGCCGTACATGGTAGTCTGTGTACTGCTAGTTTTCATTTCAGCATGGCTACTACCCGACTTCACAGACGCCCAAAACCAAAACGCATGGGATCAACCCGGTTGTCATTTAGTGGGTAAGTAAAGAAAACTGAACACATTTATTTGTATATGTTTTGGAAGTTGTATATTGCTTCATTTATGTGAAATAATTTGTACATAAATTATATTTGGTCTTTTAAATTTTGTCTATATGTTATTTACTGTTATACATTACCAATTCAAAACGAGCAGTGTGAGACATACCGTTTAACTATAAACTAATATTAAAATTATATTGCATGGATGTTGTCATAATTTGTATGTAATTCCATATTTATGTAACACTAGCATTTGCTGTAAATTTGCTCAGAAAAATAAACATATACTACATCATAAATTGTAAAAACAGCGACAAAAGAGGAAATTTAACCAACATCAGTAATAGTGCTACTCCTCTTTATTAAAGTTTACACAGGATCATTGTTATCAGATTTATAGATTTGCCACATCAATAGCAAAATGGTGGTGTTTTTTCTCAAAGAATATATTTTGTATGACAAAACTGCCTTATGCTTCTCGCAGAATGTCGTTGTTCGCCAACATTCGCTGCAAAAATATGTAAAATTTCGGCACGGAATGTCTGCTTCTTACTAAAAAGAAATCATCTGTTGTCGTAAAACTGTATAATTAATTTCATCCTTTAAAATGCAGTGTTGCGTAACTTTGTCAGTATTACATACATATTTGAAATTGTGATTACTTTTGTTTTAATAACGTGGTGTACCGTTTATACAGAGCACTAGATATAAAGCATTATGAAATAATGGCATGAAAATGTGGAAAACGTATGTCAAGGTTTACTAAAGCAATATATATTAAAAAGGATCAACGTATTATCAAGGGATATGTAAATCATTAAGTTATGGAATATTACTTTTCGCACCGTTTTTTCAGGCGAAGAAAATTAAGTTCGCAAAATCTGATTTAAAAACTCGCTAGCACAAAATAGGCACTTTTTGTCTTTTATAAATTTACAACAGAAATGAAACAATGTATACAAAGGTGGGAGAACCATTGTTATAAAAAACATAAATTACATTTATAGGGGCTGACTCTTCCCCTTCTCTCCTCCTCCTCCCACTTCTTCTTCGTCTTCGTCCTTTTACTCTTGGTACTCTTCATCTTCATTTTAATCTTCATCTTCATCATCATCATCATCACATCATCATCGCCGTCATCATCATCATCATCATCATCGCCGTCATCATCATCATCATCATCATCATCATCATCATCATCATCATCATCATTATCATCATCATCATATTTTTCACCAACTTCTTCTCGTTGTTGTTCTTTATCTTCGTCATCTTCTTGTTTTCCTTCTTCTTCTTCCTCCTCCTCCTCCTCCTCATCATCACCAACATCATCTGCTCTTCCCCGCCTTCTGCTCCTTCTTCTGCTTCGTATAACCATTTCTTTTTCCCATTCTTCTCCTCCTTCCCTTTCGTCTTTTTCATCTTCACTTTACTCATCATCACCATCATCACCATCATCACCATCATCATCATTATCATTATCAGCAGCATCACCATCACCGTCACCATCACCATCTGCTCTCCTCCTCTTTTTTTCCTTCGTAACATCATGTCCATTACCACCTTCTTCTCTTTGCTCTTAATTCTTTTCATAATTTGCATCATATTTTTCTTCATCTTCTTCTTTCTTTCTTTCTTTCTTTCTTTCTTCCTTTTCTTTTCTTTTCTTCTTCTTCTTCTCCTTCTTCTTCTTCTTCTTCTTCTTCTTCTTCTTCTTCTTCTTCTTCTTCTTCTTTTCTACTTCTACATCTACATCTTCTTCTTCTTTTCTACTTCTACATCTACATCTTCTTCTTATGTTTTGCTTCTTCTTCCCAGGTTCTTTTACTCCTCTCCCTTCCTCCCTTTTTTATTTTCTTGTTTTTGTTCGTGTTATTTTTATTTTTCTTCTTCTGCCAGTTGTTCTCACCCATATTCTCATTCTCATTTTCGCTCACATTTGACTAGAACATTTATGTTGAAATTGCGTCAAACAAAACCTTCGTATTTTTATGTGAAATCTGCTACGAGATTTAAAGGGGAAAGGGGAGAGACTTCATTGAATCATCTTGGGTCATGGCTGTGACCGACCACTGTGTCGGTCCTTTGCTGATGAAGATCGAGGTTTTGGATTGAATTTAGTAGATTCTATCGGCTAAGTAGGTCACAGCAGCTCTATCGCCTAGTTTAATATTGCTGGAAGCAATTCGAGGATGCCTCGTCACCCCCATGACGGATCACAGTCTCCGCCTGGTAATCGAAGAGTTAGTAGAAAAGGCTTCTTACCCATAATGCACTTATATAAAGTGACGTATGTGATTTACTATAAATCAACTCTTTCATGACAAAGCCATGTATGACGTCACTATTTGTGTACAGTTAAGTGGTATTACGGAGGATTTATCGATACCAATGATACCTTCACTTTAACCTTCACTAATTTTTAAAGCAAGTAGTTTTGTTTTAGAACAATGATCATCGAGTCCATTGCTCTCCTCTTAAAGCGCCGAGTTTCAAAATCAGGCAACGTTTGGCGTAATTTTGTTGAATAGAAAGTTATTACGCACGCATGAATGAGTGACGTAGTAAATGATTGAAAATTGTTTGCACATTGAGCATAGGTCATTGTCTGGTGCAACTTAAAAATATACCACTTTATGTGAGTTGACAAAATGATCATGGTAGGTTGTTTTACTCAAAGCCATTATGTATTTGTCATATTTCTGTGTGTGAACAGAAACTTCCCAGAAAGATATCCCCGGTTAGGTAATTGGTTGTTAACCCGTTGGATTAGGGAACATTAATGTGCCCCGTGTCAACTCTATGAGATTTTTAAAATCTCGGAGGCAAAGGGTTAAAGAATACATTGTCAGTCAGACATGACGTAATACAAGGATGATAGTGTTATTGATAACCTGTATACAGCGAGGGAGAAGATGAACGTTTCGGTAGCAAATCATATTATAACAGAGACACTCGTTAAAGTCATCGGAAATTTCACGTATCCTTCATAACACATTGTGGAAACGTTTTCGCCGAAATATTTACGCTTATAAAAGTCACCGGGCGTTGCAAATCGCGATCTATTCAATCGTAGGAAATTGAACTCGGTTATGGGACTGGGTCTCGTCACATGACCTCAGGATTTTGTCATTTTACCATCTGAGACGGTTCTTGGTATCTAGAAATCCAATACCTATCCGCGGTCTTATCTGGCGGAAAGGAATGGTCATATCAGACAAGAAGACAGACTACAACTCAGACAAGATTTCGTCTTGTGTGGATGACATCCCACGATAGAAAATAGAAGGACCCTTTTCACTGAAAGTGTGCATATAAAAAGCAATCTGTCAATTTGTTATTAATTTTTGAACTTATTCACGTTTCAAAAAGTATCTACCGGTGCTCTGTCATTATATCCCAGTGATCCAATAAGTGCAATCAAAGTCAGGTCCTCGGGAGCTAATTATCACCAACGCATAATTTTTCAAAATATCTAATGTACTTTCTGAATCTTTGAGCGAGAGTTGTTTGCGGAAAAAACTTATCCAAGAGATATACGACGTTTGAAACAATTTTAGAATACAAGTACAGGCATTATCATTCTTTGAAAAGTTCAAACTCCTCATTTTTTGTCCATTTTGCCTGACTCTCCCTCCAGGAAGGATTGACGTGAAATCGTGTGAAATAATCTCTGCCACCTGATCAAGGTGAAATGTAGATTTCTTACAGAACCTAAAAATATACGGTGTGACTTACGGATTATTGAAGTTCGCTGTTTAGGACGTAGGGATCTACGTAGTCGATGTTGAGTACTAAGATTGTGATTGGAAAAGTTTGGGGGTGAAATCATGAACTTTTTTGTGCAATGCAGTCAGGCCTGAATTATCAATAGATATTTAATAAATCATGATAAACGATAACAGAAATTGAATAAAATGGAAAAAAAAGAATACAGGGTTTTTTTTTTTTTTGGTGTAACCGCCGTTCCCTCTCCAATTTAAGCAAGATATCGGTGCGTTTCTTTTCAAGAAGTCACCTTTTTTTTTGCAAAGTTAAAGATGAAAAGTTGTGAGTTTAACTATGATGCTCCTTTTGAAAGATTCATAGGCAGTTGTTTTTTCCACAGATGACGATTCTAATATGTTTGCGGCAGCGGCAGTGCTCAGTGCCCGATGGTACCGCGCTTGTATAGTAGACTTCTTCTTGTTCCTGAAAGTCAGGATTATATTGAGGTCTGCTGATTAAGACGTAAGACGTAGGGATCTGCGTAGTTGATGTTGAATACTAAATAATAGAGAATTTGGGATGAAGTCATGTACTTTGTGTGCAATGAACTCAAGCCTAAATCATCATTAGATAGTTAATAGAATAGAGAAATGAAAACAGGTTCTTTTGGTGTGACCGCCATTTCCTCTCCAATTTCAAGGCAGGACATCTCTTTTGCATACAAATTAACAATGTGTAAATGCACTGGCATACAGAAGAAATACCATCCAAGAAACTTTAGCAAAGAATATTAGCTAGAAACTCAGTATTAGTGGAATTATAGTGACCGTTATACTTTGACTTGAATTCTTGTCTCGTAGAGACATAAACCTCTACAGACTATTAGTCTATTTTCAGACCCTTACAATGCATGAGTGTTCATCATGCATGATATGTGAAACTTATAAACAATTTACAATTGTTTTTCATATGCATGTATAAATATGACTAACTTTATGCATGTCTCATGTAAATGATTGTTCATAGACCAATACATCATTTCTGATATACTACTGAAATGGTCTTCCCTGGGCTTCACATGGATCTAGCTATATGGAGCTACACTGGTCTAACTGACCATTACACTTTGGTGCATTTTTCAAATCCTAGGTAATTAATGATCTTCAGATTTCACAGACATGTCCTCAATGAAAAGCCTAAGGGCATGAGTGATGTTCTGCTGTATTTTGGGTGGCTGCGAATGAGATGAAAGTCACCCTTGGTTTGCAAGGTTAGATGAAAAGTTGTGAGGTCAACTATGATGCTCTTCTGAAAAGATTTATAGGTAATTGTTTTCACTGTAACGGTCCTGGCATGTTTACCAGTGGAAGTGCGCAATACCTGATGGTTCTGCGCTTGTAGTAAGCCTTTTCTTGCTTCTGAAAGTCAGGCTTAACGAAGGGTATGATCTTATCAGCATGAAAAGACACTTATGTTTTAATGAAAAATAATAGTTTCGATTTACATAGCCCCATGAATATCATAAGCACTTCAAACCATCAGAAACTCCTGAGGATGGTTCAGGGCTTGAATGCCGGCTCGGTGTAAAAATTTCAGAGGTAAAAATGTCAAAGGTAACAATGTCCGAGGTAAAAATGTCAGTGGTACAAATGTCCGAGGTAAAAATGTCAGGGGTAAAAATGTCAAGAGGTAAAAATGTGTAAAAATGTTAGAGGTAAAATTGTCAGGGGTAAAAATGTCAGAGGTAAAAATTTCAGGGGTAAAAACGTCAGAGGTCAAAATGTCAGAGGTCAGAACGTCAAAGGTCAAATGTCAGAGGTAAAAATGTCAGTGGTAAAAATGTCAGAGGTCAAAATATCAGAGGTCAAAATGTCAGTGGTAAAAGTGTCAAAGGTAAAAATCTAAGGGGTAAAAATATCAGAGGTAAAAATGTCATTTTGACCTCAGACATTTTTACCCCTGACATTTTTACCAGGCGCCTGGCAGGAACATAAGCTCACTTTTTATTCTGCCTAGGTACCCATTTATACACCTGGTTGGAGAGCAACACGGCAGATAAAATGTCGTGCATGGTAAACGGAATCGAACTCAAGACCTCTAGATTATGAGGCACAAGCCTTATCAACCTTGCACAGCTTACATTTCTAATTGTTATTGTTTGTGTTTATGTATTGGAGATAGAAGCCAAGTGGTTCCAAATCGGATGAGTATTAACTTGCTGAATGGAACATATTCTTGAGTTTGCTTGTCTCAGTGACGCTTGTAAGGGAAAAGGCTTTGTTCCGAGGAAAAGAAATGTCATTGAGAAACTCGCTGCTGGTGTCTTAATGCTACATTAGCTAGTTATCATTAATGATGTGCATGGCCATTTAGGAATTAGTCCACGGACATATCCCATTAGCTGCCCCCAAAATTGAGGCCGTTATTTTCTTTTACAAAACAACCTCTGCCTTCTGTTTAGGCCATGATGGCTCTTGTCTGTTTCTACATGCAAATCTCGCATGTTCGAAGAGACACACCAAATACCCATTCTCCATTCAAAAAATTAAAATCAGTCTGATCTGATTTAGAAGGCATCAGAATTACCCTTATAAACCTGATTAATCAGCTGATGTGCATGTTCATACAAGCTCAAAAATTTGTGCGATCTAAAGAGGGAAACCACTGTCATTCCAAGTTTGGGGTTAGAATGTTCTCGAGTCTTCCTTTGGAGATGACAACGGTAGTAACTAGAAAGGCAAAAGTTGTTCAATCCATCACCCATCATCCTTTTGAATAAAGTGTTAAATGTTTTCCTGAGTAGAGACATATTTATTCCGGTCAAACCGTGGTGCATCTTTCATGTCATTCTCCCCTGTTTAACCAAGGTGCCCACCTTTTCAAAATTACAAAAGAGGGAGTGCCATGTTGGTAACTACTAACCACAGCGGTATAGATTTCTGAGAGAATCAAACCTCGCAGAATGAGATACAGTACTCGATGATTGCTTCGTATAATTTGTTTTCGTGTTCTACATTAAAAAAAAATACATCAAAACTCTAAATGCTAAATTGTTTTCAACAAGCATGATCAGGAGTTGAAAGGAATATGTTATACGTGTGATACCCTGAATGAATTCTACATTTCATTGCTTCAGCTGCGATTCATTATCACGTTCAACACTTTTCATCCAAACCTCTTTCGCTGATGTGATTAAACACTTAATCAACAGATAATTTCATCAAGCTAATGACAACGTTGTAACACAGTTAGTCGAATATTTGTCCGCATGATTCAAAGGAG
>JZLH01S0117273.1:33431-41789 GCA_001188425.1 Eucidaris tribuloides | reverse complement strand
ACCCCCCCCCGGGGCGTATCCTTTACACTACTCTCTTATGAAGATAGGATGCGCTTTCTTCTTTCTTGGGTGTGGTCTTTTTTCTGAGACCACTTTAGAGTAAGAAAATTGGTATTTGTTGTTTGATGGAAGTTTCTTAAATCATCAAAACCTTTTTACGGGAAATATGAAACCGAATTACGATGCTAGTGTGAATTAAACACCCCACCCCTATAGGGAGGCGAAAAATATGTCAAATTTTGTGTTTCAGCCCCTCTGCCGTGGGTGCGCATGCATTGGATAATCTTTCCACCTTGGAGAAGAAATGAGAAAGAATGTTCATTGACTTCATTTCAAATTATTAGCTTTTTTCCCCCCAAAATAACACCACTAGAACATTATTATGGAAAGACTCTTTCAACTCATAAGGCATGCGTTATGGCGTATATTGCAATACTTTTGGCAAGGGAGGGTAGTTACCACGTATGATTTTTTTTTATAATGTGGTTTAAAATGAATGTTTAACTGAGAAAAGTAATAAACTACTGACCGGAAGTAAACATACAGGAAATCATATTGCCGAAGCATACAGGAATTAAGTGCCTGATTATTTGTTGTTTTCCATAAATAACCTCACTAGAACATCATTATGGAAACCTTTCAACAGGTCAACTCAAAATGCATCCATTATAGCGTATGTTGCAATACTTATGGCAAGGGAGGGTATTTACCACGTATGAGTTTTTATAACTGTGGATTTAAATGAATGTTTGATTGAGAAAAGTAATAAACTACTGACCGGAAGTAAACACACAGGAAATTATAATGCCAAACCATACAGGCATTTGGTACCTGAAAGGGAATTGGGAAGATTAATATGAGTAGTCCAAATTAAAAGGGCAAAATGCTCAAACAAACCAATAAATATCCAGTTGGAACATGACCTAACCACGTTGGCACTGGCTGGAGTGCACTCATATCCAAGGAGGAAGAAATTGTCTTGAATATGAGTACCGTATTTGAAGGGAAAACCTGCACGTTTATGTCAGCACTGAATCAATGGATGGGAGTAAAACTCACGTCTAGCCACACGACTAATTTGTCTACCAAAAGGATTATTGATAATACTAGCTAAACACTCGACGAAGATAACAACCCCCCTAAAAGTGTATACACTTTAAGGAAGACGTAGCCGGCAACTTACAGAAATAAGTTAACAAAGATGTTGGGGTAACTGTCAGTTCTTGCCAACCAATCAGATTCCACTTGCGCTGGTCTGGAGCTGATCTGACGTTACCATGCATGCCGCCCGACGCGTATTAATCGCGCCGTATTGATTTATACAAGTTTTGAATCAATACGCTCCTCCCCTTGTAGCTGTTTCAGCGATCTTCTCCTATGGAGAAATTTCGCGTAGACATAAAATTACTGAAAGTTACTAATTGATAGGGGCTTGCTGAGGGTAGTGTCACAGAGTATCCCTTATTTAGGCTTTCTTTATCACCATGTACCATAATTCTCACATACTCACAATGTTATCTTTTTCTTAACATATTCCTGTTAGTTGCTGCTACATCTTCCTTTAAATCATTTCAAACTCCATTTTGACCGCACGGAAGACCGATCCCAATCCATGCTATTTTCCTTTAAAGTGAATTTGCATTACAACTAAATATTAATACCTATATTAATATTTCCTCTAGCTCATCTTCTCGCTTTCTCTCCCCTCTCGTATTCCCCAACAGGCTATAAGAAAAAAAGTTCGCATTCCCGGTTGCCACGAGATGGACGTTACGGTGAACGCATATCTATAGGCTAATATTTCTTCCAGCTCATCTTCTCTCTCCCCCTCTCGTATTCCCCAACAGGCTATAAGAAAAAAGTTCGTATTCCTGGCTGTCACGAGATGGAGGTTACAATGAACGCATGTCGAGGCTACTGCGAGTCGTACTCCTACCCATCGACGCCACACACGTTACGGACCAGCGGGGGCCTACAGTTATTCACCACACACGGGTCATGTTGTTCCATAGCCACAACACACAATGTAAGTGACGAAAGTACTCTGCCAAAAAAGGGGTGTTAAATTTAACACCAATGGTGTTACCAAATATAGATACCAGAAAAGTGTTAATTTTCGATATCCTTGCGGTTAAAGGTAACACTCTTGATGTTTGAAGTGATGCATTTTGGTGTAAAATTTACACCCAGAGTGTTAAAATTTAACGCCTTATCTCGTATCTATGTTGTGAAACACCCTGGGTGTTAGATTTTACAGCCTGTGTTTTTAGTGTACTTGTTTGTTTTAAGCCAACAAAAAAAAAAAAAACAAAAAAAACCAAACAAACAAACAAACAAAATTAATGTACAAGTTCACAGGTTAAAAGTCGGTATTACTCCCATCCCACCACTAAAATTAATTTACCTCACATTTGGCCTACTTAACAACATGGTTATTTAACAGAATTGTTTTTCAAAGTCGAGCACAAAACAAAGACAAGACAAAACAAAACAATAAGATAAAATAAAATAAGATAATGAAATGGAATAACGAAATAAAAAAAAACGATCAAAGTGATATTAACAAATTTCAAGCTCCTTATCTAGTATTTGGGTTCAATTATTTTTTCTCAGTCAATAACGAGTCAACAAAGTAAGAGAAGGTGCATCGCATTTAACCAAAAAAAATGAGAATACATTTTTTAACTAATTCTTGGTGAAAATGTCGTTAGTGATAATACCAAATAAGCAAATTACCACTTACATTCCTTTAAAAGGATAAGGCCAATACGATTTCTTTATTGTTGAGAGAATTCATCATGGCCACTTTAAAATTAAACTTAAGTGGTCAAATATAAAACGGGTTGTGAAACCTTGTCTTTTCAGTTTGAATATTAGAATTAAAACTGAGGATTTTTTAAACTACAATATCAACTGGAATTTGGATCGCTCTCTGTTTTTGTTTTTCAAGTCATTCTACAAATTTTGTGTCACACCCTTATAAAAATACTTTTTATTGCGCCGAAAAGGTGAACTAAACCTCTGAGACGAAAAGCGAAAGTGAAATAGCGCCATCATCATCCCATATCAAATCTGTAAAACTGCTTTATTTTATTGAAATCAACCAGTAGACGTAAGCTACATGTATGTGACCGAACAAAGTGCGAGTGATGTTTGAATAGAGGGGCCTTGGGTTTTGCATCTAAATACATTAGATCATGTTGACAGTTACATTAAAAGGTAGTGACATGATTGGGGGAAAGTAAAATAAAAAACGCCTCAAGAACCAAATGAGTTGAAACATACACCAATATTCACACTGAATAGAATGTGTATTTGGGCTGGAAGGATTTGTCGATAAATTGTTTACTTGAGGAGAAACAAGCATTGATTTACCAGTATTGAATTAATCTCCGGCCCTGATAGAAATTGATACCACAGAAAGCTATATGTAACAATTTCACCGTCACAGCATTTTCGATAATAATTGAACAACAAAGAGGAAATATGTAACTATGAAATTTTCACAGCAAAAATTTAAACAGTGTACTTCATTCTTATAGCGTTGTGTTGTTAATTGAGGACTCTCTCCAATCTTTTCACTTTTCTCTAAGCATGATCCTTTCGTAAGTCGCAGGATGAGTCTCATGTAACATGAGTGGTTATGCAGATTCTAATTGTAGCTATATAAAAGTATATATAAATGATAATAGTTTGCCATATATCAAAATGATGTTAAACGTTTTAAATAGTAAACCTACTATTTTTTCCTCTCAATTTTGGGTCGATCGTGTATTGAGATTTGTAATTCTCCATGGACTTAATGTTTAACACCTGTCGTTATAGCAAGGAGTTAGTAACACATATTTAGTCAAACTGTGTGCCTCACTTTAACAGTAAGGCAAGGGGAGAGAGACACAAAACGAGCTGATTTATTCACTGGTCGCATTCAGTTATAGGCCTACTTCTGATCAACTTGTACAAAATGAAAAGTCAGATGTGTACAGACATTTATGAAAAGCATATTAATGCAATAAATATCAACAAATTTAAGTCAGGAATTGACTCAGGAGGCTCGTTTAATACAATCATAATGTTGTTTTACCATTTAGGTCATTCACCATAAACCTTATACAATCGGTCTTTAATATCTTCCCCATTTTGTGAACGTTATGCGTACTTCCCATATCTTAAGCCAAGAATTCGGCAGTGCGCAAGTTTTGCAGGTGTTTCCGTTACTACTTCTTCCCTTTCCTTCCAGAATTGTGTAAAAAAAACGAGACACATCGGTTTCATGCTAATCCCAAGTCTTAAACAGGCTGGATATTAGATATTTCCACGTCTTTACTGGATTTCCGAACTGTAAAGGAGTGGTGATAGAAGCGTCTATCACGCATATTTTTTTCAACTATGGTGGCGAGGTTGTAGATTATTTTATGAAAATTGTAAAATTCTATTTTGATGTTTTGCAGAATTTTATCAACCACATGAAAGTAAATTATTGAGTTTATGTTGTCTTTGAAATGCAATCTTGTCTCTGTTGATAATCTATGTTTAATTGATTTACTGACTACCCTTTGCAATGTTCTTATTGTCATATTGTAATTTTAGTAGAGGGGCATTCCTCCAAGTTGGAATGAAAAAAGCCTGTAAGTCATAGAAATCTAGAATTGATTTTTTTTCCAGTTATCTCGGAGGAGTGAACTTTAATGATATATTTCCATATTGCTGCAATTTTACATTTGTACATTTTTAAAGCCAAATAAATGAATGAATGAATAAATAATGATAATAATAATAATAATAATAATAATAATAATAATAATAATAATAATAATAATAATAATAATAATAATAATAATAATAATAATAATAATAATAATAATAATAATAATACTTACAATACTACTACTACTACTACAACAGAAAATGAATCAGTCTAACTAGTTTCTCAATGTACACTTGGTTCTGTCGAAATTTGCTAACCAGATTTACATATTTCTTCTCTTTTTCCCTCATGCAGGTTCATATAACAGTCCAATGCGAGAATAACCAGCAATATAGGGATACATTTAGGTCAGCGGCTTCCTGTGAATGTTCTTTGTGTCACATAGACAACTGACGCAACGGCGCATGCGCGTATCACGTGAGAAGATCGACGCCATCTTGAGCGACCCATGCTTGATCTCCGTCGCATTTTTCCACAAACAAAAGGTTCAGGGGTAGACATTATTTTGTGCAAAAAATAAACTATTCAAATACATGATGTACAATATTAACGTTACATTTGCGACGAAGTGCATTTTTAGTTTTGATTAGTATAATTTGCGTATGATTATTCGTCGCAGCTGAATAGTAGCCGTGTATAGAAATATTTATGAAGACAAGTTTTGAACATTCCGTTAAATTATTACACTGCGAGAACAAAAGGACAAGGCAGGGTGCTCAGTCGAATGGGAATTTTTACATTTACGTAAAAGGGTGATATATATTTTTAAAACCCAATCGACAATAAACATATTATTGTGATCAAGATAAACCTGGTTTAATGTTCTCTAATAATAAATTTTGGGACCAAATAGGTTACTTAAACTCTCAAGATCATAAATCACATAATCGTAACAAAGAACCTCGCAAGAACCTTCTTATTTTGTCTTCAAATATGAAATCACTCCTTTTTGAAAGTAACCACCCTGTCTACTCCTTTTGTTCGAAGAGTGTTGAGGCCAGTTTTGTGCCTCGCATCGAAAAGTACTAGTCATCTGGGGTTGTAGATAATTTTTGTGACGATAATACGAATATAATACACGGTAAAATATTCACGTTGAATAGTATTTATTAGAATCAATCTTCGCATGAACGCTGTGGTCTAGTCCGAAATTGAGTTTGAAACTTCTGTACTCGGATTTGGGGCTCGGGATTGACTTACAATGTAAAGCAAATGGCAAGGAATGGTTTTATTTCAAACTTGAATCAAAACTTTGGACTCGACGACAATAACGCTGGATATAAAGAGTTTGATCGCAAAACGGAATAACTCCATTTTCCATAAAAATTCACATCAACACATTTACCACCCACGTACCTAGCAAAAGTATGAAATTTGAAGCAAAATTTCACGAGCATGTACAATCTCGGCTTCTACTTTTAGTTTTCTATTGGCGCATGTACAAACCCAACAAATCCAGTACAGGCAAAAAATTGCGTTTTTCTCCAGAGTTACTAAAGTTTAGTTAACCCGTTTTGCGACCAAACTCTTCATATGTATTTGAATACCCAAATCCAAAAGGTGCTAAATGCAAATTTTCTTTGACAAGGAGAAATTAAAACACATATTGTTGTACCCCAAAGCACTATCATAAACATTTAATCAAAAATAAACAAGGACATGCTTTTCCAAAACTTTTGTGTGTGTAGGTACGTGTACAAACTCGAAGTAGATCCATTTTCTTCAAAGAATATGATGTTTCGCAACACGTGACATGGGTTGTTGGTCGATTGACATTACATCATATGTGTGGCTGTCATCGTTAAGTTTTTTTTCATACGTCATATTAACCCTCTAAGTACCATAGTAAAACACCATTTACTTTGAATGTGATATTCTGGATGTGGTCCGGAAAGGATTAAATGAATTTAACACCCTTTGGAATGAAACCCAACTTGTTACATTGTTTGTTTGCTACATATCTGTTAGGTTTTGACCCCAACGTATCGTTCTGAAATTGTAAATCCAGCCACTTCTGAGTAAGAATTGCAAGAAAATTGTTAGAGTATTATAATCACTTTATACTTGTTAATATGCGAAAATATTTTCCTCATTTCTCATTATCTCGCCTGATAACAACTTGTATCAGACATTTCCAAATCTCAGAATGCGTCAACAATGCAATTATACTTCTCTGAAGTGTTCATTTCTGTTTTCGCCTTGTCTTGCTAAAGGAATATCCTTGCCGTTAAAACATCCTCAACTAGTACAGTTTGTGACAAGGATAGAGTATCTTGCTAAGACGATAACATAATTATTGTACAATTTATTGCGTATGCGCAATGTTTTGACGCCGCCAGAGATTCTGTAGTCTATTAGACATTAGTGCAGTAGCCAAATGACGTCTATCATTTCCGTACTTTAATCCGAATACATCAACGCTTATTTCTAACTAACTTGTAAGTGTCATGTTCTTGTCAACGCACGCAAAGACCTTGAGTGGAAATTCGAAGATTTTCTCAAGATTTGATGTCAAGAATTGTTTTTAGGATTATGATTGATTGATGTCTGAATTAGAATTCGGAACTAGTGTATTGAAATGGATTGATTTGACCGAAATGTTTAAATGTCGTACCTATGAGTGACACATTGGTGTATTTTCAATCACAGAAACAAAAATAAGCAAATGTAACAATTGATTTGGGCAGCACCCAACTAAGTTTTACACTGTGCAATATATGATTCAATGTTATGATTGTATATCAGCTTGAATATGGTTACACGGAATATGATTGTACTCGGGACACTGAAAGAAGAACTCAACACCAACTGAATATGCCACAGAACTAACTTGCTTGAATAAAATTTAAAAAAGAAATAATTGCTATACAGTCCAAATCAGTTTTTGCCCAGTTGATAATTATGGTTCATGTAAAAAGTAGTAGTGTTTCAACCTTTTCAGATTTACGAAATGTACCATACTGCTAATCCTCGTGTGCGTACGAAAAGGCCGTTAACTGTATGTCGTGTGTCTATGCAAAGGCCGCTAATGTAGTACATAATGAATACAGTTAAAGGCCTTTGCATAGGCACACGACGAAATGGTAGCTGAGAGAAATAGGTAAATTACAGTACAGTATTGTACAGTATATTTTTTTCAACATTCAAATGTGTCATGACAGAATACAGTAATATAACGTAAACATTATAGTACTGTACCACAACAAACATCCCGTGCAGTCATTTTCACATAGTATGCAAATGAGCATGAATAATTTGTATGATGTTACTCATATCTTTAACGAGCAGTGAATCATTACTTCCTGTGAGTGGTTACCTTCATTTTGGGGCACCTCCCACCTCATGAATAATTAAACAAATATAGATTCATGCTGCCAGTTAGCAGATATCTTCAATTTCTGCGAAATCCCCGCCCCTAGTAGATGAATATTCATAGAAGAAAAAAAAATCGTCATGATAGCACATATACCACGTTCTTTGCGAAATGTTATAGTGTCACTATGAGAGTTGATGTGACGTGAGCAAACTGTACAAACAAATTTGTATGATTTTCATTTTACAAAATCTACATATATATAATGGTAAACTATTTTGCTGTCTACGATATATATGATACAGTATTGGAAAGATATAAATAAAGTAAGAAGAAA
>JZLH01S0117272.1:13783-25958 GCA_001188425.1 Eucidaris tribuloides | reverse complement strand
AAGAAAACTATCCACACGAAGAACACAGCAATTAATATACAAATGGATAATTCATCTCTTTTAAGTAAAGAATCATATAATAAGCACAGAAAATGGTAAATTAATTGATGAATGCAAACATTTTGTAATCACTCATCGCTTTCTCACCATCTGTCCCCCTCTCTTACACAGTCTCTCTAAAAAATAATGAATCGCAGTGAACATAATTATTTCGTATGAATAAGTCATACTTCTTTCAGTACTTTCAAATTGCGATATTGCAGTGATATATTTGTTTCAACCGGACTGTCCATAGAAAAGTTGTTATTCTATTATCATGGATAATTTTAAATAGTGTGTGCCTTAAAGTAACATTAGTTTCCTATCGAAGTCAGCAAAGCTTGAAATATGCAGGAAAAGGGAAGAGGATGTGCTTCTTTGATAGTTATAATTCTGCACCCACCAAAGTGGCAAAATGAATATGATGTCACTTTGCTTTTGAAAGTGGGGTAAGAATTCCCCCTCCCCATCGTGCCCATTGTCTAGAGTTAACTAGACCTGAAGTGATCACTTTTTAAAGGCCTATGCTAGAGGCTAATCGTTTATTGAGCACCTTTTCTTAACATCTCTCTCCTGAGGTTTTGCTATTAAAGGAAATTAGAAAACTTACAGAACTGGCAGTTACGTATTTCATCCAGGCTCGGAGAATATCCCCTGTCGCACACCCCGTTGGTCGCTTCGCAGTAAGCCGTTTCCCTGATGCAAGGTTGGTTGTCAAGGCAATGACATTTTTCGAGACACTGAGAACCATAGTAGCCTTCTTTGCAAGTAGGAGGAACTGGAAGAAAGGAAATAGGAACATACCACAATACAATGCGAGAACAGGGTGCTAAATCTAACACCCGTAACCCCCAGGGCTTAACCAATATGAAAAAAAAACACCTGCCGTGTAAAATTTTAGCACCCGGGGTGTTACATGTATTTTAATACCAAACGAATTACCAGAAACACTGTGGGCCTATTGCATAAAACTTTAACCTTATACTGGAAAAAGTCTGGTTATTTTAACCTGCATTTTTTCCTGTGGTTAAATGCATGGTAAAATCAAGCTAACTACAGTTTTTATACTTAACCAGAGGAATTTCTCCGGTTAAAATTTTATGCAATAGGCCCAAGTAGTACAACCTTTAACACCAGAGATGTTTAAAATAAATACTTTTTGTATCTATATTAGGTAACATCGGAGTTTTTGTTGTGTGTAATAATTACGGTTGTAGGTTTTACGTATATAAAGGAAAAAAATACTTTCATTTTCACGATAAGCAAAGTTATTGGGAACTAAATTGACTTCAGGAGTGTTGTTGTTTTGTTTTTCAAAATTCAAACGAACAGTTTGAGATGTCCAAACATTTATTTTTATTTATTCAAGTATTTTGCCAGGGTGCCCGTTCAACAATAAGTTGGTCTCCCATGGGGTCCTGGATATAAAACAAAGATACAAAAGTAGAACATACACATAAATCAGAAAATATCCTACAAAATACGCACAAAGTAATGATGAATACAAAATAATTAAACACAACATATTTAACTATAAGAGAGTAGATATAAGAGAATAAATATAATAATAATAATAATACTTGAAGAAATATCATTCGAATAAGTAGTACAAATCGTGGCGTATTTGAAAATGCAAATGCATTTACAAAGTAATCCGGGAAATTAAGAAAGTGTGTACTTACTTTGACAATTATTCCCCGACCAGCCTTCTTCGCAGGCCCCCCGACAGACCCCGATGTAGGGGTCGCACGGCAAACCATTCAGGCAGTGGCACTTCTCGGTGCACCCCGCACCAAAGTAGCCAGGGTCGGGTGGACAAGCTGCGGGGAAAATTAGGATGTAATTGTTGTTTAATCATTACTTTATTTGAAACAAAAGACAAGAATACAGAAAATCCAGGTCCATCGTCCCATTCCGGACTGGTGGTAGGCTATAACGAAATACAATACATACAATACAGTGAGAACATATTAAGAAATATACAGAACATAGATACTTACAAACATGCAGAGACGCATACCAGTACATGTATATAGACTTACAACATAAAGGCACATAGCAACAGTTATACAATGACACAAGCATAATAAAAATTGATAACGTGATATTAAGAATATGATACTAAAATTGACTGAATGTTGTGTCATTGCAACACTATGTGAAATTAAATCCTTATATGGCGTCATCGCAGTAATAGTAATAGGATAAAATTGTGGAGCTTCAATTTAAAAAAATGTCAAACTACATGTGATATGTGACCTACAGAGTAGTGTTCAAATGGACAAATAAACACCCTAGAATACAAAAGTTTGGAAAGTTATGCTGCCACTTGCAAGATATGCATGAATAAACAATTTGCACTCCGGTGGAGGATGAAATTGCCTAGATCTGCACACAGTAAGTCTACAGGAGGAAATGAGCAGGTGAATCCGGTCAATTTGAGTGCTTGTAGATTTTCACTTTTTTTAAAGCACAATATCATCATTTTGAAATACTATTTCCAGCGCTTCATTTTTAAACACTATCAGAGATACTTAGACCATAGAGGGTTATGTAACTCACAGTTTTTTAAACTGGTCAATGTTAGCCTGTGGCTTTAAATATTACAACCTAGACTTTGAAAAAAAAACTCCTTGCGCAGATTGGCCAAGAACAGCTCACGTGACATAAAATGGCTCTCTTATTATAAAAGATGAATCAACGAATGTCAAATCGTTCAAATAAAAAAGATATTGGATATAGTAAGACGACGTAACATGATGTACGTATCATGCTTATACCAAGCTATTACGTCACAATGAACCTACCACCGACGGTTACTGTGGGGTGCAAACATGTATGTGTGTATTTTTCCTCTCTCCCTTTATATGCGTATGTTTGTGTGTGTGTGTGTGTGTGTGTGTGTGTGTGTGTGTGTGTGTGTGTGTGTGTGTGTGTGTGTGTGTGTGTGTGTGTGTGTGTGTGTGTGTGTGTGTGTGTGTGTGTGTGTGTGTGTCTGTGTGTGTGTGTGTGTGAAATGAAGCTATTCATAATAACTGCAATTATTGTTTGGCATTATTACGCTTGATGAAATGCTTCGAAATTGTTTTGAATCAACCCATGAAACATGATACATTCACTGATATTTTGTGGTAATCTGATTAATTTTAGGTTTCTGGTGGCGATTTTGGCATGATATGTAAAAGATTGATCAGACTCTCGCAAATTTGCCGATGGCCTATCTACTTAAATTACACGTATTAAAACCTGGCGTCTTTTCTTATTCAAGTAATACTGAAAACACTAATTTACTACAATATACCTGCATATTTGCAACAACGATTTTTTTTCTCTTTTTTTAAACTTTATCTTGACTTTGAATATCTCACCCATTCTTTACATCGAAAATTTTAATTTCAGGTTTAGCTGACGATGACATTATCTACGTTGTAAGCTTAAAGCCCAAGTTTAGTTTTGGGGATATTTTGTTATTTGAAAGCTTTATGCCCCTAAGTCATAACCCTGCAATAATAGATTCTGAATGTCTTTAGTTTTTTTTAATTAATTAATGAAAAATCTCGGGGGGGGGGGACCCCCGAGATTTTTTACTATATTTTTACATTATAGCATCCAAAGGGTTAATAAGGCGTTCAGGTTATATGAGTTATACCTCATCTGAAAGAACAGACTCTGCCCTTTCAAATGAGGTAATAACTTATATAACCTTAATGCCTTGTTAACCCTTTGGATGATATAATGATTGTTACACTTTGAGATCTAAATGTAAATATATCAAAAATCTCGGTTCCCCCCCCGAGATTTTCATTAATTAATTTAAAAAACACTAAGACATGTCAAATCTATTATTGCGGGTTATGACCTTTGCTAAAGTTTAAAATAACAATATCCCCACTTAAATTGGGTTAAGTGGATGGAAGACCTTCCGAATCAAATAATGTGTATTCTACTCATTTATTCTTTGGTGGTCATTCTTCAGAAATGCCTACTTTACCCTTTCTTCTTGAGTAGTTGTGCCGTAGTTCTGTTGAAGTTATATCTTTTTTCTTTTTTTGAATGTTAATTTTTTAATTTATGGATAATAATGATGATTTGACAAAAATATTATTTGAGGTAAACGTTATTAGAAAAGAAACTTATTGTACTAAAATTTTCGATTTCGGAATTCACGGTGTCCGAATGCCGTTTCCAAATTATTTCAATGACATGCTTTCATTCGTTTCACTGTCAAATTTAAATTAAACACAGTTCGTTGAACTAGTCACCTAATTCTTTTAGATAAATGACAAAGGTGAGTACTTTTTAACGTTGGATAAATACATGCTTGACCTAGTATCTGCTCTAAAGGACAGTATAGTTAGCATATTGGTGATTTGTCCCATGAATCCGCTTGCCACAAGCCATATGGATCGGAAAACAGTTGCTGCCGTTGCACGCGTGAGGGCGTTCACGGGTGTAATTCAACTCGAATTCCACCCGAGATATCGCACCCCGCTGTGCAAACGGATACTAGTGGCACAATAAACTGCGGGATGAATGATTTTTGATGGCTTGAAAGTTACAACCTTTTTAGTGGGACATTATGTTGTGTATCACTGACTTTGCAATTCTGTTTTTCATGTTCTGTACAGTCAGCTCTTAATTACAGGCAAGAGTAAATAGATGGAAACAAAATACAATTCATCTGTATGTATGTCTTGCTCTCAGTGTATTGTGTGATTAT
Organism: Eucidaris tribuloides; assembly: GCA_001188425.1. Taxonomy (NCBI): domain Eukaryota; kingdom Metazoa; phylum Echinodermata; class Echinoidea; order Cidaroida; family Cidaridae; genus Eucidaris; species Eucidaris tribuloides. Next base: position 21,199 of record JZLH01S0117272.1, on the reverse strand, counting down.
GAATGATTGTTCGAGTTTTTCGTTTTTTCCATTTGTTTTTAGTTATATTAATTGAAATGCATTTCATTTAATCTCTAGCACTTTAGCTCACAAGAATTTTTAAAAATACTGCGCTCTATATTAGTATTGATTGTTGAAACAGTCAAACTGTATTGTACTGATTGGAGCTTGGCTCCTTGGCGCGAAGGACGCTATTGAATTATGATGAATAATTTAAATCAGGTCAGTCATATCATACATCAGCTTTCCTTAAATGCAATCACGAGTTATAATCAATTTAAATCGATTCTGTCGGAGACGGCCTTTAGTCCTTTACATGACTAAGGACTTTATAGTGCCCTTTTCTGAAACAAACATACTATCGTACTTGCCATTATGTGGGATAATTTCGATTTTGAAGATCTGGACATGGATAATACAATGGCCATAAAGAATTGATTAATTCATCTGAGAATTAATTCAATGCTCGACAGAATGCTATATTGTCGGATAGTTTTCACCCTTTGGTAGTTAAAATTATCCAGCGCGTAAATTACTTTCAATTGTCCATGCTGATTTGCCATAAGGAATGGCAGATTGGAAGAAGTTTCAATTTAATGGCACAATTTTACGAAAATGAGTTTTTTTTTTTGCTTTCCTGCTGGTAACATTTTTACGACAGATTTTTCTTTTTGGCAATAAAACCTGTTATATGTTTGTGCTTAATTGAGTTAAATTTCTATCATAATTGGCAGATGATGCTTGTTTATCTCAGCTTTGAAACACATCAAAAGAAAAACTATCACTCTGATTACACGTAATTCAGTGTTAATATCGTTGAGTGCAATTAACTAAACTGACCTGAAAAACAGTTTTTGATCCGAGTAATCTAGAACTTCAGAGGCAACAGGTTCCTGAGGACGTCAACACGCCATTGTAGCCATTTATTCGACCTCGCTCGCAAATTCGCGGCCACGATTTCGAAAGTGAGATTAGAATTCAGGCAAAATGCAAAATAATTCATAATTGTAGGTTAAATCAGTTTTGTTTTTATCGATGAATACATGTTTGTTAGATGAAGGACGATTACATACTGCACAGCTAGTTATCTGTACATTTGCGATTGGTTCCAAAATGCTTGTTTCGATTGGCTGCCTTTAGTTTCTTCATCATATTATTTATAGTAAATCTATTGCATGTCCTGTATCAATATGTTAAGGTGGATAAAGTGACTTATCTCTACATAAGACTGATTGTTGAGCGGATGAATATTGCAAATCTTCACGAAGTATATTCAAATTACAAGAAGTGAAAAAAATACGAGTTTTGAATGTCAAAACTTAAGATATTGCATTTCGATGACTTCCAAAAGAATTATACTTACATTTCATTCTATTATACATTCAATTAGACTCTAACGACATTTAGATGTTTCTTAAACCCTTGTTGCTGCAGTGCTATTTAAAAATCTATAGATGTGTCTTCGCGTTTGGACAGATACATGTATGGCTAAATTATTAACCAAATCGTTTTCTATTTTTTTCCAAAAATAACAGAATTCAAGTTTAGCTCGAATGGAAACTTACTCACAATGAGCCTAATCAGCTGTTATTCAGTTGTTGCCATGTTCTGCAACGTACACATAGCCAGCATCGGTGACCTGTATCACTGGAGGTCAAGATCAAGGACTTCGGTTGGATTTCCGTGGAAGTATCGATTTGTACCTTGTATCTGCCACGGTGATTTTTTGAAGGCGTGGATCGTAATGATGAGTATCACCCACATTGCTCTGACGGTAAAGGAAACTTCGTTCACGCTTGGCGAAATTTAATGAAAAAAAGCAGGCAAATTTTTACGAAATAACGTCATGTGAGATCAAATTGAATTTGGTTGATTTTGTAAACCTACGCTGTTGCGTAGTGGAGTACAGGACTTGTTTAAAACTGTTTATTTCAACTAAAACGCCTTTTAACCAGTATACATCTTGATACTAATTAAGTATTTAACGTCGGTATTATCGGGATTACGGCTCGACAGTATACCTGTCAATGAGGTTCGCGAGAAGACCAAATCGTTTATTTACTTTTATTCGAATGAATGTCTGACTGAGTTTACAATGACTTTATAGTAAAATTGGACCATTTAACCAAAGCTAAATGAGTAAAAAGTATTTATGTCTACGATAGTTGCATTTCCTAGTAAGATCATACATTTTGGAAGGTTTGATTAACATAAGATCTCAAAAACATTCTGGTTATAACTGGATTTTTTAGCCAACACCAGAATTTGTATAAACACATCAATGAATCTTTTAACCAAAATTGAAATCTGTCACCCTGCGCTATCGATGGTTATTGTGCGTCATTTGTATAGCAATACTCGCAAAACGAATTTTGATGTGCACTCTTTCGTATTGTGTTTTTCACTGTAGGCCGCTTACAAGAGCATTCGATGCTGGATTGTCTTTGAGAAATGTTCTGCATGTAATCCCAAATTGAGTTCTTAGGCATTAACCAAACGAGCACTCTAAAACGACTGAGTTTCGGCTTTACAGTTTTGCCTTTAAATTGTACGCTTGTAACTTGTATATTTTTTGCAAGGTTGTATAGAACCTGCCCAGACAAGACGACAATCCCGACGTGGATGATTCCATCTGAAAAACTCCTCGAAGCAATTATTTAAGCAAGTCAAAGTTCCTGGGGATGTGTATACATGTTTTTATTCGCTTGAATGAATATATAGTTGGGCTCGTAGGAGTCTTCCTTTGAAGAGCAGTTCGATACTCTGGGTTTCATCTGGGAGTGGTACCTGTAGAAGGGTGGTCTTCGGGGATTGAATTTGATCCGTGAGTTGAGAACTCCATGGAGATGTCTCGATAACGTTTATATTATGATGTTCTGTTCTTCATATGCTACTGCTAGATATTGATCTCTTACCAATGTTTGTATATCAAACACGTGGAATTGCAAAAAGAGAAACATTATTGCTAGCTCTGAATGACTTGCGCATGAAAATCAGACATGCCACTCTAAATACATTTCCGATATTTCAACAGAATGATAACATTAATGTTGTTTTTATTAAAGGTCGAATTGAATATTAAATCATTGTCATTTACCATTATAGATTTACAAGTTCTTGGTTTATTTTCTAGTCGAGGGGAGTTTCTATATGATGTTATTCACACACTTATAGTGCTCGCTTTATCCACCTAATTTCATTTACGTAAAAACGAGGAAAAAAAACTGCTTATATTTAAATAAAATAAGCATTGTTGTAAGCGAACAAATTGTTTTACTAACAAGAAGACATTTTATTTTCTTAGTCTTAAGGTATCATATCAGTAAAACGCAACAGGCTATCTCCAGATTGGACATTTTAAGTGGTTTATCATTGAAACAACAACAAACAACTTACATCATCAGCAGAATCGTTACCGCCACCCGAGTGGTTATGGCGCCTTTCGTTGCTTGCGATGAAACAACGCACGACTTCCGTTGTTGCTAGGGCAACACCAGACAAAGAGACCACAAATTGACAATTCAAATTTTAAAAATTTGCGTAGCTGGAGGCATAATGTATACACCACTACCATACCCAGACAGACTGAACCACGTAGTGTCTTTCGGTTGTGCTCGGCACAGATGTGTTCATCATGGAGGGGAAGTCTGGCGTGTCGTGCTGCCGGACTACTCGGCTTCAGTTCAACGGTGTCGCGTCGGCGATCGCTCTGAAAGCAGCTGAAAGTCAATATTGCCTGATACATAGCCATAAGGGAAAGTCGTCGACGGTGGCGGCTTAGACGAGTGCTGCCTTGAATCGAATTGCAAATATCAACATAATGAAATAAGTAATGATAATGAAGAAAATATAGGCATTAGTGGTGTAAAATTGGGATCGTTTTATAGAGGAGATAGGATAGTAATGTACTAAAAGTAGTATGTAGTTATATTTGTAGTGGTATAAGTAGTAGTGTAATGATCAGTGTAGTAGTAGTAGTAGTAGTAGTAGTGTAGTAGTGAGTATTAGTGTAGTTGAAGTAGTAGTAGTAGTAAGTAAGTAGTAGTTTAGTAGTGGTAGCTAGTGGATTTTTTAAAGTAATAATTGGTGAGAAGGAGTAGTCTTGCAACAGCAAACAACAGTCATAGTATGATTAGAAGTAGTAAATAGTAGGGGAGCAGGAGATGTAATTACTAGTAATTTAATACTACTTATACTACTACTGCTGACTGCTATATATTTACGTGTTTCCAACCTAATTGTTACCTTCAGACATTTTATCTTGGCATGTGTAGATTTTGCAAGAGTGTTCCGTATTGTGAGTCTATGTTTTTTTTTTGAGGCAGTTAGACTTAGCATCGGCAAATGATGCACTTGAGACACGTAATACAATTGCTAGTTATCATTATGTGACAAAATACACAAGCGCGCCATAACGCAAAACACAACGCTGAAATAAAAATTATGACACGATGCATAGATAGTACTAACCTGATGATTGGTGCAAGAACAACAAGGGCTACCATTAATCACGTGATTCTACTGACAGCAAGCGATTCTGTATCCCTTCATGATGGACAAGAAGCATACAATGTCCGATAATTTTTACCAATCACTAAATTATCCGTTTCGTGATTTGAATCCGGTAACGCTGAAAAATCGTTATTTGAAGTGATAACCATCTAAGACAACATTGCCATACAGCAAATTACATACATGCAGCTGTGATTCTAATCTGTTTAGGGTGTGGCATATTCAATCTGAAAAACATATGGTTGTTTTGCACAAAGCGACTGTCGATCACATTGTTCAGGATCCAATAATTTGCAATCAGATCACGGATTTATAGGCAATAGAAAAAATATGGAAGAATCACTGCTGCCGGTCCGATCTTTGATTTCTATTCTTGGGCGCAGTACAATTTATATCTCAACCTGATTCTTGTATTATGGCAAGGCCTCTCTCAATTTCGCAATACGATGTATGACAATTTGTTGTAAAAAGGCCATGGTATGGCATAGATGATTAGTTAGGTAGATTAGACAGATAGAATAAGATAGATGAATTGACGATTATTCGTTATATGATAGTAATTAATGGTTAGATAGATGTACATTTTCAATGGAATATGATATTGTAGGTAGTGTACTGTTAAAATTGAATGATCATATATTTTATTGTTTGGTCATTTAAAATTTTTGAAAGCAATTCAGGTACGACATTTGAGTAAGCTGAATGATACGCATAGATGCATTATACCATTATCAATAATACAATATATAAACTAATTGTAGCCAAAATGAGATTTCTGTCTTAAATGTATCTGCTACACTGTTTAAGCAGCAAAATGAAATATTACTCAATCAATTCTCAACTGATCAGTTATTTTCCTGTTTTTGTTCGTATTATAATGAACTTATGTGTTTCAAAGAATTATTAATACATTAGATGATCATCTCTCATCATTTAACAATGTCAAATTTCATCTTGAGTTTTAAGTATAGTAGCCCTTTCAGATAATACATTATTAGGTAAGAACGTTATTCAGATAAGACCACCAGCATATTTAACTAAATCATTTAACAAATTTCTTATGGTAACCATAATATTCGAAACATGTATGAATACTCAGATACTTTGCTTTATTAAATTAGAGAAATCTTTACTCATTTGCTTCGCGTGCAATTTCATGCTGAAGTTTTTTTTTTTACCACCCTTTGGCTATGGTGCAGTGATGAGTGTGCCATCCTTTATGATAGGATATCAGAGTAGGGTACGTTAACGAGCAAAAACGTGTGTTGGCAACGTGCGTGGAAAATATGGATGGATAATAAATGAAAGTCAGAGAAGCAACTTTTTACAAAATGATGGTAGAGGGCGATGGAGGAAGATTAACCTCAGGTCATTACAGATAATGAGACAATTGATTTGGGAGATTGCAATGCCATCAAAACAAGATCGAATTGCTTTAGATACCATGTGGTAATGGAAAAATGTGAACATTATCATGTTGTAATATAGTGATCTTCAATGCACACTATCGATCGGCTACGATTCGATTTGGAGAATGAATCGCACGGAGTGCATTATTTATATAGGGCGTTTAAAAATAAAATTATTTTTGATTCGGATTGCTGAACGTATAATATGTACTTAAATGGGTTTTGGTGGTTGTCAGTCTGTCGAGCCCGGACATATAAGGGACCCAAAGTATTTTGAATCGGTAGAACAGACTTATTTCCAGGTCACTACCTTCGTAGCCTGGTTTATTTTCCTTCGAGAGTGAACAGGGCCTATGTTTCATGTTTATTAATATGTTACCGATTATTCGAAATTAACAAACATATTAGTTGACTCTTTTTCGAAAATGTTCTATATACAACGCTTATATTATCTTGTGTCTCTAAATCTGATCGTAGACTGATCATGTAGTGTGCGGTAGACCTATATAATCATGGCTCGTAGTTTTATTGATTTCAAAACGAAGGCGGAATATTTTTTTTTCTGGGACGAGATATGATCATGACTTTGTTTTTGGATTACACAGGCCGAAACTATTCGCTTTTCGTATTTTATAGATTCTTATATATATAATGCATGTTATTATCTTGGATAATTAATTTGCAGAACGAAATGTAGTAAGTGAAACTGAATGTTTAGGAAGTTGCCGGTCGAAACTTGTGTTTGTTTATCGTCATTTAGCTTCGAGCGGTTTTAGTAATTTAAAATTTTCAAGAAATGTCCGTATAAGCTTAATTAAATATTTGTGCAAAAACATTTTAGTAAGGAGGAGAAGCCAGTAAAGATTCTGGTTGGGTACATGAACAATTATATATTTGAAGAGTGTATAGTATGACATCTTATAGCATAACCGTACGACCACCACAAATTATATATACGATTATATATTTACACCAAACAAATAGGAAGACCTTCGCTTTTGGACGTTATAAAATCCGTCTCATATTCGAACATTTCCCAGTGCATAGATCATCATGAGGCTAAGCATTTAATATGTGCCTTAAAAGTCTAGCCCGTATTTATTAGAATGAGGCTTATCTTATAGGACGTGGACAAGGATAAGTGTTCGTCAACTATATTCTGTTCTTTTTTCATTCACATCAAGTAGCTCTCGTCATCGTTGAAAACGCTGTGGCTTTCTCCTGAATTATTAGTGTTGCTCATTGTCGCATATCTAATTGTTCACATGGAGTATTCAGTGTCGAGATGTAGTGTAACCTGAGAGGTGTGTTGTGTGTGTGGAGAGTAACCATTTCTAAATCTTCTAATGATTTGATGAGATCACGATAGACGCTAGTAACGGATCTGTCATCAATCGGTTGTGTAGTTGCTGTGTGTGTTGCGTGTTTGTAAAGTTTATCCTTATTATTTGTATTACTGTAAAAGCTTGCTGATGAAAATCATTCTCTTACCTTT
>JZLH01S0117272.1:344-13758 GCA_001188425.1 Eucidaris tribuloides | reverse complement strand
GGTTTTCTACTTTCTTACAGCCATTGTTTGCGATATCTTGGCGGGAAGAAAAAACTACCTACCGATTGGCGCGACTGTCATCGGGAATAATTAGTTTAAACTCGCAAGAATAGGCTTCCTAAGGAATTGCAGTAATACTGGCGTGGGGTAACACTGTTGTCTATACGATAGCAAATTATGACCAAAATAATCATCTAGTAGAATGACTCTTGGCCGTTGATATCTCTCCGACAGAACATGCAGGCGTCAGAAAGGCGCAGAGTCTGTGCACTTGACCATATTTTGCCTTTAGCCGGAACAATCATCCGATTGCAGAGCACTGAGTGCATAGGACAATTAGCTTTGATATGACTTTGATAAGGCTTTTGACAGCATCACCGAGAAAAGCCTTTGCGCGTATACCTTTTTCGATCATACGTTATCCAGAGCGAACTTGCTTCTTTGTTATCACCAGCTTCTATAACAACTTTACCTGTAGAAGCGAGGAATAGGGAAAACCATAACTTCCTTAAAGACAGGAGCTGAGACAAGGTGTGTGTAATTGTCAGCCCACTTACTCTTATATTGCATTGAACTGGTTGATGCAGACAAAAACTAAATGACCTAGCAGAAGTCAGTCTTCGCTGTGCATCTTTTCATCACTGGCGAAAAAACCTACTTATTGCGATGACCTTGCTCTTTTTGTCTCATTTACACACCAACTACATACAGTGAGAAAACATTCCCGTCTTATAGAATACTCAGCAATAGCCGTCTACAAATTAATCGCAGAAGACAGAAGTAAAAATGACTCTCAAATTATCTCCAACCATTACCCATACATTCGTGCAATGGAGAATGATTCTTCTGCTTACTGAGAATTTACTTACCTGGGCAGCCACGGTTAGACATGATGGAGGGGCTGGAAGGACATCACAAATCGCACTCAACAAAGCCCCAAGGGAATTGCATTCAACATGCTTACGCAAATGTGAATGGCTGGAGTACACAGCAATACAGACAGTAAGACCAAGCTCAAGATATATCAGAGCTGTGTACACTTTCTATCTTCTCCTGCCTACGGCAGTAGTGAATGTTGTCGAGGATGACAAGAACTGCATCTCCAGAAGCTGTCAGGATTTCCACATACTAATCAGCTTGCAGACGAACTTCCGTATTTTCTGGTCCCTACACAATATCGATGCAGAGCTGCTGAGAAGATCGTCACAGCGAAAGGATGGCAGGAATATACTCTATGAAAAGGAGATGGAGTGTGGATTGAGGCATTATGGCTGCAGAATGGAACCTGATGACATATGCGAGGACAGCTCTCATCTGGCGACTCCAGTAAGGAAGGAAAACGACTAGCGGTCGGCCAAGGAACACGCGGACGCACGTTGAAAGTGGAATGCGCTAATCTCACTAGTACCTAGGGCATCGCTCCAAAGAATGGCACAAGACAGAGGAGTGGAAGCTTTTGTTGCCTGCCCTACATGCAGGAAGGCCATAATGGGCAGTAAAGTAAGTAAGTAGTAGCGTTTCACAATATAGAGCCAAAAGCAAAATTACTGTCTTCTTTCACGATAAGCAAAGACATTGAACATAAATTGGTATCCTTGCCAGAAGTGTTGTTTTTTGCGCCAAAATTTCAACAATACATGTTGAGATGTCCCATACATCTACATGCGAATCTGGAAAATCAAGTTATACTTGCCAATACATAGTGTACTTACTTTGACATTATCCCGAACCAGCCTTCTCGCAGGCCACCCCGGAGACCCCGATGTAGCCCGGTCGCCCGGCCAAAACCATTCAGGCCAGTGGCACTTCTCGCTGTGCACCGGCACCAAATGTAGCCAGTGGTCATGAGAGGACAAGCTGGCGGTTGGAAACATGATGAATATTAATAATATTACAGCCAGCACGTAAACAAGAACAAAAACAACAAAAACAGTCCTTGTGGAACTAGCAAGGACAGCTCACTTGACATATGATAGCCCTCCTGATTGTTTAAAAGATGAATCAATGAATGTCAAGACTTTTCTAAAATACAAAACAATTGATGCTAGTATTGACGCCGTACATGATATATCCTTGTTTAATGCCGAAATTATTCACGCACTTCACATAATTTGCAACCTACATGTGGCAAGCGACGTAACTGTGTGTCGTTGTCAAACATTTTGTGTATGTTTCTCTCTTCTACCAGTGTGTATGTGTAATGTGATATGTGTATGTGCTGCTGTGTGCTGCTTTGTGTGTGTTGTATGTGTATGTGTGTGTGTGTTGTTGTCTGGCGTGTGTGTGTGTGTGTGTGTGATGTGTGTGTGGAGTGTGTGTGTGGTGTGCTGGTGTCGTGTGTGTGGCGGTGTGTGTGTGGTGTGTTGTGAGGTGTGTTGTGGTTGTGCAGCAGAAGAGAGTGTGCGTATGTGTTTGTCTGTCTGTCTGTCTGTGTGAAATGAAGCTATTCATATAACTACCATCAGATTATTGATTTTACCTGATGATATGCTTCGAAATTATTTTGAATTGTGTTGAGTCCGAGAGGAATCAGATACCCTTGAAACATGATACATTCACTGATATTTTATAGTAATTTGATTAATTTTAGGTTTCTGGTGGCGATTTTGGCATGAAATGTAAAAGATTGATTAGACTCTCTCGAATTTGCCGCTGGCCTAGCTACTTAAGTTACATGTAATAAAACCTGGCGTCTTTTCTTCTTCAAGTAATACTGAAAACACTATTTTACTACAATATACCTGCATATTTGCAACAACGATTTTTCCCCTTTTTTGAAACTTTATCTTGACTTTGAATATCTCACCAATACTTTACATCGAAAATTTTAATTTCAGGTTTAGCTGACAATGACATTATCTACGGTGTAAGCTTAAGTGATGGATGACCTTTCCGAATCAAAATAATGTGTAAATTCTAATCAAATGTATTACTTTGGTGGTCATTCTTCAGAAAAATGCCTACCTTTACCCTTTCATTACTTTGAGAGTTGTGCCGTATATACTGTGAACCGTTATATCCCTTTTTTCTTTCTTTTGATGTTAACTTATTTTGTAATTTTTATGGAGATAATAATGATGATTTTGACCAAAAAAAAATAATTATTTTGAGAGTACAACATTATTAGAAAAGAAACTTATTGTACTCAAAATTTTCGAATTTCGGAATCACGGTGTCCGAATGCCGTTTCCAAAATTATGTCAATTGACATGCTTTCATTCGATTCACCGTCAAAATTTAACTTAAAAACGGTCTCGTTCGAAAACTATACTCCTACTTCTTTTAAGAATAAATGAAAGGTGAGTATTTTTAACGTGATAATACATTTGACCTAGTATCTGCTCTAAAAGGACCAGTAACTTTAAATACCTTGGTCGCAATTTTGTCCCATGAATCCAGTTGCACACGAACAGCCATATGGATCGGGAAGACACAGTCTGCTGCCGTTGCACCGCGTGAGGGCGTTACCCGGGCTACATTCAAACTCGCAATTCCACCCGAAATATTCGGCACCACACGCTGTGAAAACGGAAGTACATGGACAATAAACTGGGATGAAAATGATCTTTGATGGCTTAGAAAAGCTTACCACCTTTTTATGGGACAATTATGTTGTATCACTGACTTTCAATTCTGTTATTCCACTGTCTGTACGGTAGCTCTTCAATTACAGGACAAGAGTAAATAGATGAAACAAGACATACCAATTATCTTAGTGCATGTTTGCTCAGTGTAATTGTGTGATTATGAATGATTGTCAGTATTTTGTATTTTTCTCCATTTGTTTTTAGTTATATTAAATTGAAATGCATTTCAATTTAATCTCTAAGGCACTCCTAGCTCACAAGACATTTCTTAAAAATACTGCCTCTAATGATTACGTATTTGCATTGTGTGAACAGTGCGAAACTGTATTGTACCTGAATTGGAGCTTGGCTCCTTGGACGCGAATGACCGACAATAATTGCATTAATGATGAATAATTAAAATCATCAGTCATAATCATAACATCAGCTTACCCTTAAAATAGAATCACGAGTTATAATCAATTAAATCGATTGTCGGAGACGGGCCCTTTATCCTTTACATACTAAGGACTATATAGTGCCCTTTTTCATGAAACAAAACATACTATCCGATACGATTGCCATTATACTGGGCATAATTTCGTTTTGAAAAGGACTGGACATGGATGAAACATGTGCAATAAAGAATTGATTAATTCATCTGAAGAATTGAATTCAATGTCGACAAGAAGGCCTAATAATTGCTCGGATAGTTCACCACTTTGGTAAGTTCAAACACTTCATCCAGCCCTAATACTTTCAAATCTGTCCATGCTGATCTTGCCATAAAGGGAAATGGCAAGATTGGAAGAAGTCTTCAATTTAGGGCACAATTTTACGAAAATGAAGTTTTCTGTTCCTGCTGTGAACATTTTTACGACCAAGATTTCTTCTTCATTGTGCAATAAACTGTTATATGTTGTGCATATGAGTTAAATTTCTATCATGGAAGATGAATGCTTGTTTCTCCTCAAGTAAACAAATTCAAGACAACTACTTCCATCCTGAATATACACTATAGTCAGGTTAAATATCCGTTGGTGCAATTAACTAAACTGACCTGAAAAACAGTTTGGTCCGGTGAATCCAGGAGGGCAAACACAGGTTCCTGAGCCGACGTCACACACGCCCCCATTGTAGCAGTTATCGCACACTCGCTCGCAGAATTCGCCCCATCGATTCTCGGGACAAGCTGAGTTAAAAATTCAGGCAAAAAATGCAAAATAATTTCATAAATTGTGAGGTTTAAAAATCGAGTTTTGTTTTTATCCGATGAAATACATGTTTGTTAGATGAAGAGACCGATTACATACACTGGCACAGCTGTTTCTGTACACATTTGCGATTGGTTCCAAAATGTTGCTTTCGAATTGGCCTGGCACTTTAAGATTTTCCTCATATATTTTATAAGATAAATTATTGCTGTCCTGATCAATCATGTACAGGTGGATAAAGATGACATATTTACATAAGGACTCGCATTTGTTGAAGCGGTGAATATTGCAAATACTTCACGGAGTATATTCAAAATTCAAGAAGTGAACAAAAATACTTGAATGTCAAACTTAACACCATTTGCATTTCCGATGACTTTCCAAAAAGAATTATACATACATTTCAAATTCTATTATAACACTCAACTAGACTCTAACGAAATTTTAGATGTTTCTTAAAACCCCTTTGCTGCAGTGCTAAAACTCTTAAAAATCTATAGATGTGGTCCTTCGGCTTTGGCAGTACATGTAATGGCTAAACTTATTGCAGAACATTTTCTATTTTTTTCAAAAAATAACAAATTCCAAGAGTTACCTCGAATGGAACACTTACCTCGAACAATGAGCCTAATCAAGCTGTATCTCAGTTCGCTGCGCATGTTCTGCAAACTCACACCATAGACACCAGCATCGGTGACCTGTACGTCACTGAGGTCAAGATCAAGACTTCCGGTTGGATATTCCGTGAAGTCATCGAATTTGTACCACCTTGTCATCTGCCCACCGGTGATTGGTTGAACGGCCGTGGATCGTAAGATGACGTCATCACCCACATTGGCTCTGACGGTAAAGGAACCGTTTCCGGGTTCAAAACGACCTTGGCAGAAATTAAGAAAAAAAGCAGCATAATTTTACGAAATAACGTCATGTGATGAACAAATTGAATATCTGGGGTATATATTGTAACACCTACGCTGTTGCGTAGTGAAGATACCAGGCATTGTTATAAAACTGTGTTATTTCAACATAAAACGCACTTTTAAACCAGGAATATACATCTTGACTACTAATTAAGTATTTACACGTCGGGTATTATCGGCATACCGGCTCGCCCACGTATAACGTCAATGAGGTTCGCCGAGAAGACAATCGGTTTCATACCTTTTAATTCGAATGACATACGTCACTGAAGTTCTACCAATGACATTTATCGTAAAATGAAGACACATTGAACCAACTAAATGAGTAAAAATGTCTTTTGTCTCGATAGTATTTGCATTTTCACAGAAGATCATACATTTTGGAAGGTTATACACATAAGTCCAAAAACAATCTCTGGTTGACACACCTGGATTTTTTAGCCCAACACCCAAAGTGTTAAACACAGTCGTTAACCAAAATATGAAATCGTCACCCGTTGCGCTAGTCCCATGGATTATTGTGGTCATTTCGTATAGCAATACTCAGCAAAACGAATTTTGCATATGTGCACTCTTTCGGAATTGTTCCTTTTTCCTCGTGGGCCGCTTACAAGAAGCAATCGTGTGCATGTCTTTGAGAAAATGTTCTGCATGGTAATCCCAAAATTAGTTCTAGGATAACCCAAACCGAGCCAACCTCTAAAACACGGAGTTTACGACTATACAGTTGCCCTTTAAACTTGTAACGTGTAAACTTGTAATTTTTTGCAGGTTTATAGGAACACTGCCCCAGACAAAGACGACAACTCCCGAGTGGATGATTCCCATCTGAAAACTCCTCCGAAGGACAATTATTCAACGCAAGTCAAACTCCCCTGGAGGAGTTTAACAATGTTTTTCATCAGCTTAGAAAATATAAGTTGTCCTCGTAGGAGTCGTCCTTCTGGGAAGCCGTCGATACTCTAGGGAGTTGTCATCTGGGGAGTGGTCCTGTGGGGAGTGGTCTTCGGGGAGTTGAGATGATCCCGTGAGTTGACCTCCATGAGAGATGTCGTGATAACGTTTATATAGTGTTCTGTCTTCATATCTACTGTAGATATTGACTTACCAATGTCTGTATATCAAACACGTTGGAAATGCAAAAAGAGAAACATATTGCTAGCTCTGAAATGACCTTGCAGCATGAAAATCAGAATGCACTCTAAACTACATTTCCGATAAATTATCAACAGGAATGATAACAATAATTTGTTTTTATTAAAGTCGAATGAAAATAAATTCATTGCTCATTTACCATTATGATTATACAAGTTCTTGGTTTATTTTCTATTCAGAGAGCGGAGTTTCTCATATGATGTTTATCACACCACCTATAGTGCTCGCTTTATCCGTCACCCTAATTTACATTTACGTAAAACACCGAGGAAAACAAAACTGTTAAATTTAATAAAATAAGCATTGTTTAAAGACGAACTAAATTGTTTTACTAAACAAGAAGACATTCTATTTTCTTAGTCTAAGCGTTATTATCAGTAAAACGCACAAGGCTATCTCCAAGATGACAATTTTTAAGTTGGTATTATTCATTGAAAACAACAACAACAACAACTTACGATCATCAGCAAGAATCGTCACCGGCACCCGAGTGGTTATCGCGCCTTTCGTAGCCTCGCAGTAGAACACGCCCACCGATTCGTTGTTGCTAGGCAACTGAACCACGTAGGCTCTTTCGAGTTGTGCCTCGGCCACGGTGTGGTTCATCAATTCGAGGGGGAAGTCGGGGGTGTCGTGCTGCCGGACCTCTCGGCTTACAGTCAACGGTAGTCCGGCGTCGGGATCGCTCTGAAAGCAGCTGAAAGTAATATTGCCTGTACTGCCATAAGGGGTCGAGGTGGCGGCCATTAGACGAAGATGCTGGCCTGAATCGAAAATTGCAAATATCAACATAATGAAATAAGCTAATGATAATGAAAGAAATAATAGGGAGTAGTGGTGGTAAATTGGGATAGTTTTATTAGGAGGAGTAATAGGAGTAGTAATAGTACTACAGAAGTAGTAGTAGTTATATTTGTAGTGGTAGTAGTAGTAGTAGTAATAGTAGTAGTAGTAGTAGTAGTAGTAGTAGTAGTAGTAGTAGTAGTAGTAGTAGTAGTAGAAGTAGTAGTAGTAGTAGTAGTAGTAGTAGTAGTAGTAGTAGTAGGATTTTTAAAAGTAATATTGGTGAAAGAAGTAGTCCTTGCAACAGCAACAACAGTCATAGTATAGAATTAGAAGTAGTAAATAGTAGGAGGAGCAGGAGTAACATTACTACTAATACTAATACTATATACTACTACTACTGCTGCTGCTACTACTACTTCTACCAATTTCCAACCAATGTTACCTTACAGACATTTTATCTGGCATGTGTAGATTTGCAGAGAAGATGTTCCGATATTCGTGAAGTCATAATGTTTTTGGTTAATTAGCATCGGCACATGAGCAAATGAGACCACGAATGACATTCCTAGTTACATTATGTGACACATACACAACGCGCACAAACGCACACACGCAATAACAAATTATACACGAATGCATAGCATAGTACTAACCTGATGATTGGTGAAGAACAACAAGGCTCACCGATAAAAACGTGATTCCTACATGACAGAAAGACGATTCTGTAGCCTTCATGATGGACAAGAAGCAAGCACAATGTCCGATAACTCTTTTAACCAATCACTAACTTTCGTTTCGTGAAATTTGAATCCGGTAAACGCTGAAAAATGGTATTGAAGTAATAAACATATCTACAGAACACATTGCCATAACACAAAATTACATACATGCAGCTGATTTAATCTGTTTACGGGTGTGGCATATTCAATCTGAAAACATATGGTTCGTGTTGCCACAAAGCTGACGTCGATTCACATTTTCAGGAATCCAATAATTTGCAATCAGATCACGGATTTAAAAGCAATAGAAAAATATGGAACGAATCACTGTGACCGTGATCTTTTCATCTTCTATTCTTGGTACCAATTTATATCTCAACCTGATTTGTATTATGCAGCATTCTCAATTTGCGACATACCAGATGTAATACACATTGTGTGTAAAAAAAGATGGATGGATAGATAGATAGATAGATAGATAGACAGATAGATAGATAGATGAATAGACAGATATATTGGTATATTGATAGATAAATATATGGTTAGATAGATGTACATGTTCAAATGGATAGATATATGTAGGTATGTACATGTATATAAATTGATGAATATATATTTATGTAGTTTGGTCATTAAATTCTTTGAAAACAATTCGGTATTTGAGCTAAGCTGAAGATCGCATAAGGAAAGCATTAATACCATTACAAATTTAATCACATATATAAACTAATTGTAGCCAAAAATGAGCCTTCTTCTAAATGTATTGTACATGTATTAAGCAGCAAAAATGAAATAACTTACCAATCAATTCAACTGAATCCAGTTTTGTTCCATGTTTTTGTTCGTAGTATAAATGAACTTATGTTTTCAAGATATTAATACATGTAATGGATCAAAATCATCATAAACACATTTAACCCAATGTCAAAATTCCTCTGAGCTTCTCTATAGTAGCCACTTTCAAGATAAATACAATTATTGTAAGGAAACGTACGCAATATACCACACACATATTTAAACCTAAAATACATTTAACAATTTTTACGGTAACCCCAATATAGCAACATCTAGAATACAAGATCTTTGCTTTATTAAAAATAGGAAGAAATCTTTACCAAATTCCGTTCCGTCGCATTTCTCTGGGTTTTTTTTTTACCACCCCCTTTGGCAATGTGCAGTGATAGAATGCCCATCCTTTATGGATAGGATATCAGAGTAACGTAAAACGAGCAAAAACACGTGGTTGGCAACGTGACAGTGGAAAAATCATGGATGGATAATAAAAATGAAGTGCAGAGAAGCAACAATTTTTAACAAAATATGGACGACGGCCGATGGAGGAAGATAAACATCAAGGACATTACAGATAATGAGACAATTGATCTTCGGGGATTGCATGCACTCAAACAAGATGACATTTGCTTTACGACATACAAAATGTGGTAAATGGAAAAAGTGAACATTATCCATGTTGTACATAAGTGATCTTCAATGCACACTATACGATCGGCTACGATCCGATTTGGAGAATGAATCGCAGTAGCATTTAATATGGGCGTTTTAACAACTACAACTTATTTGATTCGGATTCTGAACGATAATATGAATACTTAAAATGGGATTTTGGTGCGTTGTCAGTCTGGAGCCCGGAGTAAGGGCCAAAGTATTTTGAAATCGTAGACAAGACTTCTTTCACGACGTCACTACGATTCGTAGCCGGTTTAGCTTTTCCTTCGAGAGCTTGAAACGGGCTATATTTTCGATTTCATTATATGTACGATTATTCAGAAACTTAACAAACATATTGTGATGTTTTGAAATGTTTATATCAAACGCTATTCTATTATCTTCCAAATCTGATCGTAGACTGATCATGTAGTGTGCGGTAGCCCTATATAAGTCATCGGCTGTAGTTTACTGATCTCAAAGGGGCGGATATTTTTTTTTCTGGACGAGATGATCCTGACTTTGTATTTGGCGTAAACAGGCCTGAAACGAATTCTTTTCGATTTTGTATAATGGTGTTATTATCCTTGGATAAATTAAATTTGCAGAGAAATGAGGCAAGTGAAACTGAACATGTTAGGAGTTGCCGGTCGAACATTCGTGTTTGTTTTGATCGCCATTTAGCTTCAGAACGGTTTTAGTAATTTAAAATTTTCAAGAAATGTCCAGATAAGTAATAAATATTTTGCAACACATTGCTATAAGGTAACATGAAATATCTATATAATTTGAAGTGTAAGGTAGACATTTAGATACGTACCGACCACCCACAAATTTATATACGAATATAAATTTACACCAACAAATATGAAGACCTTCGCTTTTGGAGCGGTATAAATTCCCGTCCTCAATTCGAACATTTCCCCCATGCATAATCATCAAGAGCTACGCATTATAATGTGCCAGTTAAAATCATAGCACCGTAGTTTATTGAGAATGAGGACATTATCTATAAACCGTGGACAAGGATAAGGTTAACGCCCTTCTCATTCTTTTTCATTCACTCAAAGTAGTTGGTCATGTGAGTGGTTCTACATGAAATATATGGTTGCCGTTGTCGCAGATCAAACATTCACTGTATAGGTTCAGCATAACGTGTCACCGGAGGGCGCTGTCTCATTTAAGCCAACGACAACCATTAAATCCATCTTATTTTGAATTGTCACATGACGCTGTCAACGGATACTGTCATCAAATCGGTAATGTAAGTCTCTTAAATACTTTACCAGCAGAACATACCTTCATTATTTAGTTTAAAGGATTAAGTGTAACAAGCTTGCTGCTGAATATACTTCGAATATTGCTGAATTGCACGGCTTCTCCAGTATACGCCGTTATAAAAAAAAAATTATTAGAAATAATCACCGGCATCCGAATTGCCTTTTGTATTTTGGGGGGGGGCGGGGTGCTCGAGCCCTCAAATGAAATCTCTCGATTCATGAGTAAAAGTTGGGCGTAGTTCATATTGTTAAATTTGTTAGTGTGTATGTTCGTTTCCAACCCTCCCCCCCCCCCCCATGATTTGGCTGATTCATTTCTGACCCCAAAATGATTTAGTTCATACTGCATACCCGTTCTGATAATCTGATTACCAATCACACTCTTCAACGGTAGGGGTTGGGGGCAACTGTACCCCCTTGGCTGTTCCCAAGTTCGATTGCCTATTTGGCTAACATAAGTCAAAATGGATTTTTAAAAATGGTGTATCGGACATCTTTCTTTTGAAAGTTCTACATTAATCTTGGGCAAAACATGACACCCCATCCCCATTTTGCAAAATTAAAGCGCATGCCTCTTTGCAGAACAGTGATAAAGGCTTTTCTACCTGCATTTTTTTCAGTGGGGACGTGAGGTGAATAATCGTAAGTATTGTGCATACGTGGTAGAGTACTTTGACCTAGCTAAAGGCGTTTAATATAATGACGGAACAGTCAATAATTCGCTTTTTTTAACAAAAAAAATGTTTTTAACTGACCTATAGCTTTTCCTGGCAGAGTGAAATGACTAATTTGGGTGGATACGGAATTTATATGCGGGTATTGGATAGAGAGTCAATTTTTATATTCGTGTGTAGGAAAAGGTCTTTACATGCTATTTCATCATGCCTATGCAGGTGCTTTGCCTTTCAGCAAGCCCATATTACATATCGTATTGCAATGAAGTAACCAGTTGAACTTGACCCAGATATCCATTAGGTCTACGTGAATCAGTTTGCCTGCAACAACTTGAGCGACATTGCTCTGGAGACAGAACTAATTTTTCTAGTTTTCGATGAAAGTGACTTTTTGTTTGGTCTCATATTTCTTAAACAAATCCACAGAGGCTTGGTAAAAGAAGGCAATCCTATTGACAAACTAATACAGCGGCCATGTTATTTGGCCCTCCTGAACAATTAAAATTTTCGAGATACAAGATTTTGGAACCTTAGAAATTATGTCATGCATGGAATCATTTTCATCTATTCTTTACCAATGGCACATAATGTAGTAATTAATTTTAGGTTTCCAAAGTTTGGAAAGTAGGTCTTTTTCTTTTACTCTGTGATTTCCACAATGATCTCTATATTTGGTTTCAAAATCCGCATCCGGACACCTACTCCCTGGAAAACCACCCCCGGATAACCACCCCTAGGTTAACCACTCACTAGGACAACTACCCCCAGGTCAACTATCTCCTTCAGGCAACCACCCTTTAGGACGACTACCCCCCCCCCCCCGCCATCTACCCCTGTAAAACTACACTCGGACAACCATCCTCCAACAAGTGCCCCCTCTCCGGACAAGTGCTCCCTAGAGCAACCACCCTCTTGGACAGTCCTAGATGGTGGTTGCCCTTGGGGGTAGTTACCCTAGAGGGTGGTTGCCCTAGGGGGTATTTGTTTAAGGGGTAGTTGTCGTAGAGCGTGGTTGTTCTAGGGACAGGTGTCCTAGGAGTAGTTGTCCTAGAGGGCGTTTTCCCTTGGGGAAAGTAGGGGGTAGTTGTCATAGAGGTCGGTTACCCTAGGGGGAACAGTTGTCCTACAAGGCGGTTTCCCTTGGGGGTAGTTATCTTTGGGTGTAGTTGTCCAAGAGGGTGGTTATCCTAGGGGTCGTTATCTTAGGGGTGGTAGTCCAGGGGATAGGTGTCTTGGAACTGTCAAGTTCGAGTTAGATATAGAGGAGTACACACACGCACACGCGCACACACACACACACACACACACACACACACACACATACACACGACACACGCGCGACACACACACACACACACACACACACACACACACACACACACACACACACACACACACACACACACACACACACACACACACACACACACACACATAACAATAATTAGAACAAGAATAATAACAACCTAAACCAGAGACGAAGAAACCCCAGCTAATTAATTTGGTCCATAAACTTATGGATTTCATATGTTACCCGCATTAATTTTTAGCAAAGCGTGTGCAAATAAAGTTACTAACTAAATGTGGGACTGATGTTCACCAGTAATTATGTGGAACACATGTCAGTTATCTTTTTAAACGTATACGCAGTGAG